>PVKA01005476.1:0-90097 GCA_004027165.1 Ctenomys sociabilis
CCCTCAGGTTTCACTAGCACCCTCTGTTCTAGCTCCCTGAGACAGAAGCTTAAGTCACGGTTTTCTTACCTTTGTGCCAGTGTCTACACCTGTGTCACCAAACCCTCTCAGTTCTGCTTTAGGTGGCCCCATGGGTTCTCAGGTTTTATGTCGATTACATTTATATACATTTCTAAATAGCTGTGGGCTTTCTGGTGACTTATGAATTGTGTAGAACTGTGTTGTTTCATCTCCAAGTTGTTTGGGGATAGTTATATTTTGTCTTTCATGTTCGGTTAAATCCTACTGTTTCACTCTCTGCAACACCTTAGCCATGCTATCCCCTCATCCCTCTGCCTCCCGCAGCTCCTGAAGGTCACTATTCTTTTTTTTGTTTTTCTTTTTTTTGGTGGAACTGGGGATTGAACTCAGGCCCTTGCGCTTGCCAGGGAAGCACTTATTCCACTGAGCCATTTTCTGGGCGCCAAATCTGTTCTGTTCTTTCCTAAATGTGACTCATCCTTTACTGCTTTGGTTATTTTCTTCTAAAAAGCTTAGCACTGATGCATCTGATTCTGCTTTTGTGCCCACTTACCCTGCTTTGGGGTTTGCCGAGCTTCGGGGCCATGTCTGCCTTACTTCTGGCACCTGTGAGCATCCCTTGCTCATGTTAGAGACCCAGCGGATACTTTTAGGATGATAAACCAGTACTAAAAGGAGCAATGTTTAGTCATAATGCATACTCTGGGGCCAGAGATCTGGATTTTAGTTCTGGTTGTGGCAGCATTAGCTGGAACAAGTAGCTCAGCCTCTGTAAGCCTTGGTTTTCACATCTGTGAGATGGGCTGCAAGCTGGGTCTCCCTGGTACAGCTGTGGAAGATGAGATGGCCCAGCCTGTATGCCTGGCTCTCTCATTCCACCCACCAGGGAGAAGTTTATCTTTGCCCTTCAGGAGTTATCTCCTGTACACTTTCTGAAGGAATTTATATGTAAGCCCTGTTGTGGAAAGTGTAAGTGCAAGGAAACCAGAGGAACTGAGGGAAACTAAATGCATACATTCAAAAAGTGAAAGGGGAGAGGAAATACAGAGAAAGCAGAGGTGCTGAGAGCATTCCAAAACCTCTGTGAGGAGGAGGTGTGGGGGCTTTTGAGGGGAGCAGTGTTGCTATGGGCATAAAATGGATCCTGGCAGAGTTCTTGAAGAGACTCCAGGGCTTGGGCTTGCGGGGCAGCTGTTTCATTTGCAGCTCCATGCAGAAACCTAATGGGCTTTGGACTTCACATGGGCAGTAAGGTTGACGGGTGCAAAGAGCTGAGCAAGTGTCTGGCACATAGTAGGTGCTATAAGCAAGTGCCCGGCACAGTGCATAGTAGGTGCTGTAATATAATTCATATTCTATTGCTGTTTGTCAGAGTCCTCTGCACAAAACACTAGAAGCTGTGTCAGGCACCATGCCCTCTGCACACACAACTGAATGTCTTCCTCAGGCCAGGCTTCATTGAAGGATGCAGAGATGTAGCAGGTAGTTAGAATGGAAGATCGTTCCTGCGTGAAGCTCAGACTCCCTAAGGGACCCAAAGTGTGGCAAAGCTCAATGTCACCTTTGAGTTGCTTTTCCAGAAGGGTGACACTGAAATACATCAACCTGGGGTGGGGGACTTTACTGGTTGCTGGTCAGCAGTGCTTGCCTCCTCCAGGGTGGATACACGCCAATAATGTGGGTATTTCCAGGGCACCCATGTTATGCTTGTAGCTTGCATTCAGTAGGGGTAGTCAAAGTGCCTTCAGTCATAAAGCAAGTGGAAGTCACATGAACTACTGAAACCAGAGAAGGTGGGCTTTAAAAATAAAGTGACAGGAACAGAGAAGCTGGAGGTTGGACGGGGCCTTACAATTGTGTATGAGCAGGAAATGCACATCATCTAACTCTGTGGTTGACCTCACATCTCCATCCTTCTGCTGTCCACCCACCCACCCACCTACCCACCCATACATCCGTCCATCCGTCCATCCGTCCACCCATCTGTCCGTCCATCCATCCATCCTTCAATCCTATCTATTTATCTCTCTCTCTCTCACATCTATCTATCATCCATCTACCTACTTATCTTTTTCCTACCATCTACCCACTTATCCATCAATCACCTATCTTTTTTTAGTGAAAATAGAATGTTCTGGATATATTTAAGATGCTAACTTTTTCTTTCACCTCTCTGAAAGCATAAAGGGGAATTTTCTGAGTGTCCTGTGGGCCCTGGGAGGAAGCTCACAGATGCACAAGGCCCTTGGGAGACAAGGCACCTGGAATTCTTCGCCTCACACTGGTCAATGCAGCCTCCAGTGCCGTGGGAATCCATCTGTCATCGTGTAGATGTTGCCTATTAGCAGCTCCAGCAGCTCTGATCCCAGGGAACTGTAATTCTCTGGATGGCCTGTCTATTTCCCGAGTTTTTGGTGTGGCAATCTGCCCTGTGACCTCAATTCTCCAAGAAGCTGAGAGGAGTTTTCTTTCAATTTTTTTTTTTTTTTTTTTTTTTTTTTTTTTTTTTTTTTTTTTTTTTTTTTTTTTTTTTTTTTTTTTTTTTTTTTTTTTTTTTTTTATGGAACTGGGGGATTGAACTCAGGCCCTTGCACTTGCCAGGGAAGCGCTTATTCCACTGAGCCATCTCCCTGGCCCTCTAGGAGGAGTTGTTGATTTCAGTTTGTTCAGCACTTTTTTCTTATTGTCAGGACAAGACTGATGGTCTCTGAGTGCTGTACCTGTGGGCGGGAAACCTGGCTGTCTCCGGAATACATTTCACCATCAGGGTCGTAATGTAGTTTATGGCCACTTACTCACAGATTCCTGACAAGCTCACATCAAAGGCACAGGTGGCCCCTTGCAGGAACTTGCTGCACAAGGCCCAGCAATCCTAGGGCCTCTGCATGTGAGGGCAGGTGGCTACAGGCCAGGCTCAGGGCCAGCGGCCCAGTAGCAGTGCTGGGAAGCTGGCCCCAGGTGGTGCTTTGTGCAGAGCAGGGCCCAGGCTGAAGCAGGACCTGGGTGTGATAGCACTGAATCTCCCACCCTGGACCTCCCTCGCCCTGGCCCAGGCCCTGGTTGTGAGCTCAGAATCCATAAGCCAGAGCTTGTCCACATCCTTTACCTGCTAGCCTGCAGAGCGTGGATGATGACATAGTGAGCTTGGGTGCTTCGGTTCCCTTACTTGTCCAGTGGAGATAAGGACAGTGAATTACCTGGGGGTTACTGTGAGTGTTCAAGGAATGAACATGGTGGGGCCACTTGGCACGGAGCCTCACACTGAGCAGGCCCTGGGAGGCACCACCTGATAGCAGCCTTCTCTCAAGGCTATGGCAGAACCTAGGGTCCACTGGACCCTTTGTTGCCCCTACATTTACAAGCAACAGGGCCTCTTCACTCTGCTCCGAGCTCCTAGGAGCACAAGCAGAAGGGTTAGGCTGCAGGGTGGTGCTCAGCCGTGTTCACTGGGAGGAGAAGACCTGGCTGCCCCGGCCTCAGAGGACAATATCCAGGCGGCTTCTGTGCAGTTACTGACTGCTGGGAGGGAAGCTGCTGTGCCTTATCCCCTCTCCCTCTTTCTCTGGCCCTCACACCTCACCCCACCTACCTGCTGGAATCACTGCCTAATGGACCTCCGGCCCCCACCTGTGTCTCTGGCTCTGGGGAGCTGAAACAAGGCAGCTCCTGGCCACTGGTATTTGTCTAAGGAAAGCCCTCTCCTCACTGTTTCCCAGGTCACCCCTCTGTGTGCAGGTGGAGACGGTCCACTTGGGCAGTCCCAGAATCCTTCAGTCACAACTGGCCTCCATCTGTGTGCCAATGCCCCATTTCGGAAGCACCGGGAGGCCTGGGCCAGCCGCACCGAGACGGGTCCTGCCACAGTGTGGGACACGCTGACTGCAGGAGGTGCTTTGTGCAGTTCACCTGCACTCGATGAAAGCCAGCGTGATGTGGCCGGGGCTGCCTCAGGTCCCTTGTGTGAGACATGGGCAGAGAGCAGGGAGGGTGCACAGCTGGGCCAGGAGAGCAGGAAGAGGCAGTGCTAAGAAAGGCTGCGCACTCACCCTGGGCTTGTTCTGCTGCTCTGTACCTGGCAGAAATGAGCCCGCAGGACTGCAGGGGCCATGGCAGCTGGGGCCCGCTTCTTTGCACGGAGGGAGTGCTGGGGGTGACAGTGCCCGCTTCCTGATCTGGGACTGGCTGTTGGGCTCACGTATGGCCAAGCCCAGCCAGCACTGATGAGCAGGGGCATGTAGGGGGCATTCTCAGCTCAGCGTGGGGCATAAGGGGCCCCTCTGCCTCCTCTTCCCTATCCACAGCTGAGGCATACGTGTGTCATTGTACAAAGCCTACATTATCTGCATCCCCACTGAAGATGCTGAAGCCAGCAGTGCCCTTACCTTAGGAGTGAAAAGCAATTACTGAGCCCCAGAGCCTGAGGGAAGGAGACATGCCCCACAGGGCCCAGCCGAGATTCTCCTAATTTGCATTGCAGTGACTCTTGGCAATGCTGTCTCACGGAAGGTTAATCAAAGTCGACACTTTTGCCCAAAGAAAATAAACTTCCCCTTAATGATGTGGCAAAGAGACACAGGCAGGAAATTTTATAATCAGAAAAAAATTCCAGAAGGGATTAAATAATATGACTTTTCCTTGATGCTAGGCATCAGGAACGTTGACTGTTCATTGATGAAAGAAAAAAAAAAATATCTAAGCAAAACATGTCTTCTAACCAGGAAAGGCCTGCCGGATGGGTGAGAGGTGCAGGGGAGAGCAAACGTTTCCTGTGACATCCACCTTTCACAGCGAAGTGGGTCTCTTTCCTCATCTCATTTCTCACCCCCCCATCACTCCTCTGTCTCACCCTCCCTCCTCCCTGCTGATCATTTCTAATTCCTGAGCCACGTCTGCTCACCTCTGGCCCACCCTGCGCCCACCCCACCCCGACCCTGAGTCAGCCCCTGGGTTTTCCCTTCACTCGGTCTTTGTGGTTCTGGCTGTCAGCTTGGGTACCTCAGTGCCCACTCATTTTGGCTCACATCCACTCACTACCGAAGCCCATCATAGCTAACTTCAGGCACGGTGGGACCCAGAGAGTGTCTCTCCGCCTTTCACCTATGTTTTTCTCTATGTAGGTTCTATTCTCAAGTACATGCTTCTCAGACGCTTCTCATGTGGTGACTCTCAGGAGCTCCTAGTTTTTCTCCATGCTTCCTAATATCCCTAGTAGGGAGAGTACCTCACTTCGCCCAATTTCTCTTGGCATCTTCTGTGCCTATCTTTCATTGGCTGAGCTGGGGTCACATGCTGATCGATGGGCCAATTACTAGAGCTAGGAAGATGGGAAGGATAAAGATCCCTGATTGGTCAATCCTGGTCATCTGTCTTCTCTGAAAATGGAACCCTGTGGAGGGAGAGGCAGTGTGTGTGAGGTGTCATCCAGGGCACATGGACTGGGGAATCCAGCCCTACAGAGGAGCTGAAAATGTCCTTATCCTCTCTTTGGACTTGAGGTGGGCAAGTTTCATTTTTCAGGGTTGTGACACAGGTTCCACAAATGCTGCCAGGAGCTACCTGTGGAGTGAAGACATCCCTGGAATGGAGCTCTCCCTGTCCCTGGGTACCCCCATCACCTGTCCTTGCAGTCCCCCATCCCCCCCAGCTTGGTTGGACCACACGCTTCAGATGAGTGGTACTCCCAAGACAGGTCTCTGACGCAGACTGACATTCCATCCACTGTTTGTTTGGAGTTAGTTTGGGTTTGGAAATTTTACAAAATGTTTCTGTGGATTACATCCACATTTGTGTCCAAAATGAAACCTCAGGGACAGTGTTCCTTATTTTCACAAATATTTCTGAATATTTCCAAAGGTCTGGTTACAGATCTGTGTGGTCACAGGCCAACGGGATCTATTTGATGGTGGGAGGCCTCAGTTTGCCTCTGCTATAAAATAGGGCTTCTGGGAAGCCTGGGGGCCTTTTTGGACAACCCTGAGCTTGCAGGAAAAGGTATGCAGGAAAGTACAAGTAGGTAGGGAAGGTTCCATGTTCGAATCATCCCTGAGTCCCCAGGGACACCAATGAGGCTGCATGCTGAATCTACTGAGGACCCAATTTAAGGCTGGTGTAAATGCCTCTAGCATGGGGTGACTATCTTGTTCTGGTTTGCCCAGGATTGCCCCAACTTTAGCACTAAAGCCCTGCCTCCTTATCCAGCCCGTGTGCCCTGGATACCATCTCAGATATATTGCTTCTCTCTCCACAGGGTTCCATTCCCAGAGAAGACAGATGACCAGGATTAGCCAATCAGGGATCTTTATCCTTCCCATCTCCCTAGCTCCAGTAATTGGCCCATCGATCAGCATGTGACCCCAGCTCAGCCAATGAAAGATAGGCACAGAAGATGCCAAGAGAAATTGGGCGAAGTGAGGTACTCTCCCTATGAGGGATGTTAGGAAGCATAGAGATAAAGAATGCATGATGTTGAGCCTGGAGATCAAAAGAATGCTTCAGTCCTGGGGAGGATGGCACTGATGATCACCTGGCTTTGTCATTACCATCAGCTGAGTGGACAAATACCCGTAGGTTGTGAAGACTCGGTGGGACTGCAAGCAAAGTGCAGAGAGCTGGGCTGAGTGCGGGCCAGTTAGGTGAGCGCAGCAGCTGGCTGAGGCTGGGAGATGCCTCAGCCCATCCTTCTGCCTCCCTCTTCCCTCCACAGTCCTCCATGGCCAGAAACACAATTGATGTCGCTTGCTCCCTAACTGCTTGTCCAACAGGACACTAAGTGTTCATCAGGTGCCGTATCTGGGATCCGGAATGGCCCCAAGCCCTGGAGCTTGGCCCAGAGGAAGGAAGTTAGGTCCCTGGAGGTGTGCCTGCAAGGAGGATCAGTTAGTTCCCACTGCCTCTCTCTGCCCCCAGTCACTATAATGGGAGGAGCTTCCTCTGTCATTTGCTCCAACCCTAGTGCATTGTGAGGTCACAGGCCCCAAAACAGCAGCCAACAAACTGTGGACTGGAACACCCTACACTGTGAGCTAGCATCAAGTCTGCCACTCTGTAAGTGGATTACCTCTGACATTTTCTAGGGGTAAGGAAAGGCGCAACACATCAAGCAATACTCCCAACCCCCTTTGATAATTAACATTCCCATTTGAGAGAGGAGAACCCAGAGGCTCAGAACTGAAGCTCCCTGGCCCCAGTGAGTCAGTCTGACAAAGAGCTCTCACCCTTTTCAAGACTGCATTGCCTTCTGAGGGGGAAAGACACTTCTAGAATGAAAGTGAGGAATGAAACGTCAGAGGACCTGCCTCAGAGACAATAGGAAATCAGAACTTGGCTCTTCAGTGTCTTTCTCCCACTTAGCTCGTGGCAGGGGATGTCTTGTGCCTTGGTGTGGCCTGGCCTGAGTGAGGCCCGCTCTTCACTCACCTTCTGGTTTCTCTGTGTGTGGGCAAAGTGGCTTTCATGGCAGCCACACTTCGGACACAAGATGCCGGCACAATCCACTGCTCCATGCTCCACCAGGGGCATGACATTGTTCTGGGGGCTTTTCTTCTGCCCAACTCCAGCCCAGGCAGACAGATGAGGCTGGGCTCTCAGGGAATGGAGTCAAGTGGACTTTTCCCATTTTCCAGAGTGTCCTTGAAGCTTTCACCACACTGTAGCAGACACTCTCAAGCCAAGAGGACACAGGCTGAGTTCTGTTCGGGTAGCTCAGCTCTGCTGAAGTCAATGTGACCCTGTGGAGATCCACCTGGTCAGATGTGTGCTGAGGCCCTGGAGAAGGTGCAGTGAGGGCTAGGACTCGCTGGGCAAGTCCACTGGGGCCTTCATGTCACGGCAGAATCTCAAGAGCAAGGATGGCAGAGACTGCTTAAGCCACAAGTTTGATTAAAATAAAAAGAGTACAGCCTCTGCACCTATAGACTGAGGCCTGAATCTTTACTCTGAAATTCACGACTGTGTAGCCTGAGAAAAGGGACTTGCGGGGCTGAGCCTCATGTCCCTGATCCACAGAATGGCGCACTGTTAGCAAGCACCTGAGAAACTCTGCCTCCCAGCTGCTGAGAGGCCAGCAGTTTCCTCTGCTGTATACTTGGCCATGATGTACTGAGCTGTAAGGCCTGGAGCAAAGGCCAAGCCAAGCCTTCTAGAACATTCCAGACCCAGGCCATAGCATCCAAAAGAGCCTGGAGGGCACCTGTTTACTTGCCTGGACTAGGAGACGAGGCCACACATGGGAAGGGTCAGAACCAGGCCCGCCCTCACAGAGTGCAGAGTGCTGTAGTTTTGCTACCATCCTTGGGTTCAATCTCCACACCTGAGGAAAGGCAAGATGCACTGAGGGGTGAGGAGAACATTCCCTTCTTGGGCTTAAGGCTGTACTCATTCAGTCACAGCATCCGAGTATACGGAGCAGAGACTGGAGGGCCCAGGTGGGAGGGGACAGTTGACCTCACAGGGCCTGGCTTGGGTGAAGTTCTGGAAGTCAGAATGCAAATCAGGGTGTCATCAGGGCCAAGCTCTCTGTGGACACTCTAGAGCAAGATGTCTCTGCTTCTTCTAAGTAAAGAAAGGGCCAGCCTGGCGGGTGGTCACATCACCAGTGCCTGCCTCTGCCTGGGTAGGATGCTCTCGTCTCCTGTGTGTCCCTTAGGAAGACACTTGCTGCAGGTTCTGAGCCTCCACCCCCAGGAGATCCAGCAGGAACTTTGTCCAGCTCTTTCCTTGAATTACCACTGCAGACAACAATGTCACCCTTTCCGAGCAGTGTCATCTTCCCAGGTTCTGGGTTTTGGCACGGACGGGGTGAAGAACACACTCAGGAGTCAGGGTCCTGCACTACAGTGGCGGTTTCCTCCCTCTACCAGTGGGGGATGGGCTTCAGGAAATCCTTAAACCTCTCTGGGTTAACGTTTCCAACCGTAAAAGGAGGATTCTAATAGGATATATTTTAAGGGATGATTAAATGAGCTAGCATGTGTCCCAAGCTTAGCACAGTCCTGGTCATATGATAAATGCCACTAAATGGCAGCCGAGATGGTTATTTTAAGAGAAAGTTGGTATTTTACACATCCTTGCCTTGGTGGCTTACCGCACCCTGTTTCCCCTCTCCCAACAATGTCGCTCCTTTCTGGCCCTCTGTGGACCCCTGCACTCCTTCCTGGTGATGCCAGCTCAACAGGAGTTCCAGGCCCACCTCCACCCAGCACCTCTGAGGTGGGGAAACCTACCATCTCGTAAAGCTTGTGCCCCTCCCCTCCCCAGCCGCCGCTGGGGCAGAGCGTTCAAGTGCCATTTCTGCAGAGCACTTTATAAAATGAGAGCGGCTGAACGCTCTCGGGTGTAGGAGTAATTATAATTCCCAAGTTTCTCTGAACATTTTTTTAACTGGATTTTTTTGTGTCGCTGTCTCAGAATAGACACACTTGTGGGCTTTCCTGGGCTCAAAATAGTCGTGAGAGAGGGGTTGAAATCGACATCCGAGTTTGAATTACAACAACTTGGTTACAACTTCTGATTGGATGGCTCTCGCCAGCCAAACGCAATTCTCTCTGCAAATATGGCTTCCTTTTATGGAAGAACACAATGCCTGCTCCAAGCTGCACTCCCAGGAGTGGCCCTCTTGCTCCAGGCCCACACTGCTTGGTGTCCCTGTGCCACAGTGAGACCTGGATGCAGCCAGCTCAACAGAGTCAAGTCTTTTCTCTTCTGCTCAGGGTTGCTGGGACCATACGGGGCTTGCCTCACTGCTCCGTGCCTCAGTTTCCCCTTTTGTCAAAGTGAGATCATTTTGCATACTGGCCGGACAGAGCTGCTAGAAAGATGAAACCAGTATCTGGGAGTTCTCACTGGACATGGGAAAAGGTAGGCTGTTTTGATTGCCGAGCACATAGTTGGTGCACAGCACACATCTGTAAACCAAGACAGAAGTCACTGGTCCTCCTTGTCACAACCCAGTGGTCTCAGAAGGCAAACAGGAGTCTCCCAGGGTAGGTTCTCTAGGGAACAGCCATTGGGTTCTGGTTGAAGCAGCCGGAGAAGGAAAGAGAACCTGCTCCATCCTGGATTCTGCATTCCTTTTCTTCAGCGTGATAAAAGTGTGCTTAAAACAAAGAAAAACATAAAAAGCTGCTGCTGCCTGCTCTGTGCCCCAGCCAGGGCATAGTGAGCACATCAAGAGGCTGAAATCATTGGGGCATGGCTTTGAATTGGGGAACCTCCTCTCCTGGCAGTTTCTGGGAGTAAATCCACCTGCATAAGAGAGAAAACCTTCGTGTTGTTCTTAAGCAGTATGTTATTCGTTCAATTGGAAATGTCTATGTGTGGGTCCCCTCCCCCACTCCTACCCTTTGTGCAGAGGGAAGGAGAGGTCCTCGTTAGCTAACCCGTCCCTCATCATTCACCCATCAGTGCTGGGAGGGCAGGTAGGCCAGGCCATGACCAGGGCCTCTGTGGTGTCCCGCCCAGAGTGGCTGCCTGGTGGGCTTACCTCATGCCACCAAAGGTCTCTGCACTTTCCTGAGTGCCAGTCACACTGATGGAAGGAGAAAGTTGTCACTCTCCTGCCTGGAGACCTCCAGCACAGAGCTCTGTTCTCTCAGAGCAAGAGGGACAACACAGAAGCTAGGAGCCTGGCAGCTTGTGGCCGGTAGCCAGGGCCCCGTCTCTTCTCCATTCAGGTTGGTCTTTATCTCTGGAAGATAAAGCGCTGTGCATTTGATTATAGCAACGCCCTGGCAGTGCAGTTGGAGGAAGCTGATGCTTGGGGTGAGCCTGTCTGAGCAGTTCTGTTATCACTGCGCCGCTCAGCTTGAAGTCAAAGCTGGAGGGGAAATGAATGTGGAATTCTGGGCGGACGAGGGATGGCGGCCCCCCTCGCAGCAGGGAAATTGCTCTTCTAAAGTCGCAGCTCCCTCCCCTTGACTGGCGACTGTCACTGCCTTCCTGCTCAGGATGGCAGGGCCACCTTTCTGTGTGGTTCCTCTGAGTTCTTTGGAGACATTTAATTTGTACTGAAATGGCAAACAGCGGGCAGGAAGAGCAGCCCAGACAAGACCTGCGCCCAGACCACGACCTGAGGCCGCAGGCTGAATCCTTTCAAGTGAGGGTGCCTTGCCGACTCGGTGCTAGGACGTGGTGCTAAAGGTCTTTTTTCTTTCTTTTTTAACCAAGGAGACCCTGAGAAGGCAGGGGACTCTAGGAATGGGAAGGGAACCAAGTAAAGGAGATCCTGCATGCTGCAGCATCTGCCTCACAGAGGTAGCTTGCGTGCTACCAGGGCTGGAAGACCTTCCTTCCAGGGTGCCTGACATTTGCATGCAATGCAGTGTGCTCACCTCAGGTCTCTAGGTCACCACTTCCACCTACATGAACTGCCACCTGATGATGATCTAGAACCTGCCCAGCGCTCCACAAAGCCCTTAGTAGCATTTAGCAAGATAAACCATTAAAATTCATTTAAGTGGCTCTTTGTGACTTTAAGGTGATGCTTCAGCTGGAATCTTTGGATGCAGCATGACTTGAAGCCAGACTCAGGGCTCAGTAAGAAGCACCCATTCTTTTTTTTTTTTTTCAGGCATTCCTCATTTAATACCTGAACTTTTTATTCCTGCTAGTAGATCCTTATATAAATTGGTCATTAAATGAGGAATCACATATAGACCGTATGTACATTACAATAGTTAGAATGAAGAAATGGTTAAAGGACACCTATTCTTCAGGGAAGGCAGGACATGGTGAGCAGATGGCGGCTGGACACTGTCCTGCGGCCTTGTGTCCAGAGAGTCTCCTGAGAAGGAGCTCGTAGTCCTGGGCAACCGCAACCCTTCCAGTGGGTACTGCTGCAGCCGCCCAGGTAAGAACACCCCACCCCACCAGATACCCCTGCCCTGTTCTCAGGCCTCTTCTCTGATCTCAGATGAGCTGGTGACACTGGGATGCCCTGACTTGAAGCAAGAAGGAGCTGACCCCAAAGCGAGCTTGGTGACTGGCAGTAGTGCATGGGGACACTGGTACATGCAGTAGGAAGCCCAGCCCCTGCGCTCGCCACAGACTACAAGCCCCTCTCCTCCCTAGCACCACACTCAAGGCAGCCACTAGACCTGGGACTGGGGAGACCACAAAGGCTAGGAAGAATAGGTGCTATGGGAAGGGGGGGCTGGGCTAGTTCAGAAGGTCAGCACCAAGAGGGTCGCACCGGAAGAAACACAGCTCAACAGCTTGCATCAGTGTCTTCTGAGAGCTCCAGGCCACCAGCTGGCTCCTAGGCCTTTGAGAGACTACAGCAGGTTCAGTTGGTCTGGAGAGCTCCTGACCATCTCTAACAGCCCCCCTGCATGTTCCTGCCTCTGAGAAGCTTTCTGAGAAGTCCCTCAGGCAGCGCTGTAGCCTTCCCTACTGGGATCCTCAGTCTGCTCAGGCAGACTTGAACCTCTCAGGGAGGAGGCCTGAGAACACAGACTTCAGCGGAATTGTCATCCTCGGGCTTCCTCCCCTCCCTGTCCCACCTCTTGGAAAGCTTGATATTTATTACCAAAATTCCTGCTGCCATATCTGGGACTCCAGGGAGAGGGATTCTTTGAGTCCAAGGGCCGAGTCTGCAGTTCCAGATGTTTCTCTTCTCCCACATCTGGGTCTGTCTCTGTGCGGACATCATGATTATAATATTTTATTGTTATCAAATCCCACCAGGACCAGCCTGCGCTGCCAGAACTGTGTCAGCCTGGTCTGACGGCATCAGCTAAGAAGGCTCTTGCCTGATGGCCCTCACCGAGAGCCACGAGAGGGGCTCCAGGGCACCTCCGTAACCAAGGCGCAGACTTCACATCAAAGCCCCCCTCCTCATCAGGATCAATCGAGGTCTCTTGCAAGTACTTGGTCAAAACGAGTTTCCAAGAAGTTCTGTTTTAAATTATTTTTTGTGGGTCGCTCAAGATTTGAGTGAATATTTAGATTGCAGTTCACAGAAACCTCTCTCTTTGGGGTGGAAAAGAAAACTGGCTTTCATTTTGTAGTTTTTCTCTTTGTCAGCATTTCTAATGGCAAGAATGACAAAGTCGGCTCGCGAGTGCCAGGACCGACAGCTGTGTTTTATTATTGAATATTTCTGGTGGCGAGATTGGCCGCCGCTCTGTTTATGTTGCTTGCAAGATTTCACGCAAGACTCCGCAAGGTCCCGGGTTTAAACTGGAGCGTCTGATCTGCTGGATAATTCATTCCATCCCTTTCATTCCTGAGCCCTTTTCTTTTGATTTTTTTCCAAGTGCATATTGAGCACTGCCAGAAAATGGAGCTTCGTGGTGGGTTGTGGAGACCCCGGGTTCCTGCTCGGCCCCAAGCTACCTCCTTGCTGTGGGGGAGTACAGGGTGGCTGGTTCCCTCATGTGGCCTGGGGGTGTCTGGTTGTCCTCTGAGGGCCGCTGTCCACCAGAGCAAGCCCAGCAGCTCGGGAGCCTGTCCTTACCTCGGCCTTTGAATGAGTCCTGCCCCTCCCTGGGGCTGCCAGCTCTGGCTGCTGGGATAGCCGAGGCCCTCGGCCAGCAGTACTCTCTGTACTTTGTTTTATGAAACTTTTCTGTTTTACTTAAACCTGGTCGGGCTGCTCAGAGTCCCACGCTGGCTGGCTTCAGAGGTCTGCATGTGGTCTCTGTGTTTGCCATGGTCTCCCTTCTCTTCTTTGTGAATGTGAAAAGGAAAACGTGCAGGAGCAGATGCCCAGCAAACTGGTCCGCCCTGGGATGGTTGTTATTCATTGTTTTGTCATCATGTGACTGCTGACAGTTCCTGGGGGCTTAGAAGTGGAACCAAACATCAGCTCCGATCTCCCTGTGCCAAAAGAACATTATTTCTGACCCCCATTGGCATTCAGAGGTGCCTGTGGGGTGTCTGCAGCTCTGGGGAGTGGAGTGGGCCTCTCTCAGCCACCTCGGCAGTGGCTTCGAGGTACCCCTTGGCTCTGGGGTCCACACACGGTCTGTGGCCTGCTTTCTTTCCGACCCCTGTGCAGTACCAGCCCTTCCTTGCATTTGCACCCAACGCCTCTGCCCTCGACACAGCTGTAGGTGTTGGAGATTTTCCTGAGCATTGGAGAAGTGGGAGATTCACATTCCAAGGAAAAAGACTGGGTAATTTTCTGTGTAGTTTTTCTCAAAGTGCCTCCACTATATCTTCACCTGAAAGTAAGAGCCAGGACTTCTACCATTCATTGGTTCTGCCATTTAGCCGCTGTACCTACTGTGTGCCAGATAATCTGGGGGCTCAGAGTCCACAGGCCCCCTGTCCTCAGGGTGCATTGGGGCTCAGGGGTGCATGGAGTGGGCACATAGCAGGGAGCTGCTTTCCCTGAAGGACCATGGTCAGCTGATCCATTCTTGAGCTCAGGGACTCCTCCCAGGAGCTCAGGGCCCAGCAGGATGGAGGGAGGGATGGGCCTGGCCTGCGAGGCCTCTCAGCACTCTCAGAGCACAGGGAGAGGATCTGGTCACTGGAAAGGGCAGAGTAGAGTTGGGACGCCAGGGGCCCCAGATTTGCCCCATGGGAATCTCCTGTCACCCTCTTCTCATTTCTGCTCCCACCCCTCAGTGCTGTGTGTCCCAGGCTCGGTCTCCTCAATGACCTCCAGCCTCTGCCCACACCACTGGCTGCAACTCCCCGCCAAGTTCCAGAATGAAACTCTTCTGTATTTGTCCAAATCCTCGGTCACTGGTGGATGACAGGCCAGGCATCCATCCCAATCCTGCGCTGGAATTGGGCCAGTCCAGGGTGACAGGTCTGCACCGGCGCAGGGTGGGGCCATCTGTGGGCCACTTTCCAGCCCTCACCCTCCTCTCTGCTTTTGGGGAAAAGCCCCTCTGCACTGTCCTCCAGCTGACCTTGGAGAGGAGCCCACAGCTGGTTTTTCCCACATGGAAACATAAAGGCAGCCGCAAAATAAACACAGCCAGGAAGGGACTGAAGTTCTGGAGTCTTGTGAAGGCCCCACCCAGGCCTCTTGGAATCTGCCTATTCCTGGGCCCCAGAGCCCCAGATCTGAGAGACGACAGGAAGAGGTAACCCTCATCTGCTTGTGTTCCTGTCATGGGAGACGTGTCAGGACTCCCTTCAAAGGCTCAGAGAACTCTACAGAGGGTCGGAAAGGAGTGGAAGGAGAAGCAGAGATTGAGAACAAAGGAAGGAGAGAGAGAATGCAAGCCATGGGACCATGGGATAGGTGGCAATAATTGGGGGACATGCATATAATTTGAAAATAAAGTTTGAAATTATTTCCAAATAAAAAATTCTTCCAGCATGAGGCCTGTAGCTCTGCCAGGCCAGTCATTAACCCTGAGCCTGCTTTGGCCTGCTGGTAACCCAGTTTGGAGCTTCTGACCCAGTCTCCTTTGTGTACAGTGTGTCCTGGGAGGTTCTGTGTAGTCAGTGTCTAGTGTCAGAGCAGAGCTGGGCAGAGTGAAGATGCTGTGTGTGTGTTTGTGCTGTGAAGCCAGGGAGAGGCGGGGTCCCTCCTGGAGCCCCTAGAGTCACCAAGGGTGAGGCTGGGAACAGCAGTTGAGCCTCAGGTCCTCTGCCTTCCTACCTACCCTTCCTCTGGGTGCTGGAGGAAGAGGGGAAGAGGAGGGGGAGGAGGAGTCAAATGCAGGTGGGGTCACGGCAGAGTCCCTGCCCCATAGATGACATCTCTTTCTCCCAGGTGTCAGCAGGACTTCCTGGAGATCAGGGATGAGTTGAAATCTAGAAAGCCCTAAACAACCCATTTCACTAAAAAAAAAAGGAACAAAAAAGAGTGAAAGCAGTTGTTTAAGCTCCTGCTCATCCAAAAGCAGTCAGGGGCAGGATACTGCAGTTGGATCTCTACCTTCACCTGCCTTACCAGGCCTGCCCTTAAGGCAGCCTGAGCCAGCCAAAAATAAAAAAAGAGAAAGAGAGAGAAAGCCACATTCAGAAAAAAGGAGCAGAGTGGCGAGTTCTTTACACATGCAGATTTCAGAGGCTACAGATGACTCTGTGGTCAGCCCCAGGGAGTCCCTGCAGATAGCTGGGGCCAGAGGCCCCAGCTCCTAGGATTCCACATCTGCAGTGTACTTTGGAAGCTGTGGAACATCTGGCAACCAGTACTACTGGAACCTGGATTGAGGGAGGAGATTCAGACAAGGGCTGGAGGAAATAAGCCCTCAGACCATAGCCAAGAGTACAGAGACATCAGTTATAAAAAATAAACATCTGGAAACAGCAGAGAGTATCTGGCACTGAAGCAACTCTCAGTTGAGTCGTTCATCAGGGTTGAACATCCTTTGTGCTCAAGATGATTTTAGAGGGGAGCTCAGCATGCGAACCTAGGGGGAAGGGTTGGGGAGAGGAGGGCTACGCTAGGCACAGGGCTTTGCTCCAGGAGTCTTCATGCAGCCTTGTGCTGGTCCTGCTACTGGGAGATCCTGTGACTTTGTGAAAGAAAGGATGTTAGATATAAAAGGGGAGGCTAGAGACCCCGCTCCCACCAGGATGCGCTGAGCTCTAAGGAGTTAGGAGGATGGTGGGTGTCTGCTGGCTCCATGTAACCCACACAGCCAGCCCAGGCACAAGTGCCCCACCTTCCTGAGCTGACTCCTGGTGTTCAGCCCTCACCCAGGAGATTTGGCCCGGGGAACAGGGCACAGAGGTGAGGGAGCTGAGAACCAGACAGGGATGGGGCTCCAGCCAGAAGCACTGGGATAGTGCGGGGTGGGAGCTTCCCCAAAGACATCCTGAAGCTGGAACTGTGTCTCCCCACTCTATCTTCAGGTTGCAGCTTAGGTACCCCCAGCTCCTGGTGGCAGTGTTTTGACCCAGGATTAGCAGGGTTCTCCAGGGAGGCAGAGTTGATGACAGAGACTGAGAACTCAGCAAGCTGGGTGCCCTGGAGAACCCCAGGGGCTCTTAGTCCCAGTGCTAGGGCAAGGAGAAGACCCTGTACCTAGGTCAAGCTGCAAGTGGTATCTATTAAACAGCCTTCTGCCTCCCTCATCCCCAGCTCAGACGTCCATCCCATCCTGAGCACCTTTACTCAGGAGCAACATTTAACCAAATACGTGGGCCTCTGGTGGTCCAGACGAGCGGACAAAGCCATGCTCTTGGGTCCTCTCTGAGGTGGTCTTGTTCAGCTTAGAACCTGAGTCATGGATGGTGACATTTCATCCTTCCGGAGGCTTCAGCTTCCCCTATGCCAATGTACAGCAGGCTGTCGTGAGGTCCTGGCCTTGGACTGAAGGAGGCGACACCCGCATCCCATGTGCCTTGGTGAAGACAAGGAAAGTAGTATTGAAAGCTGATGTGAAATGGCCCTGGGGAGAGGAAGGCCTGTTAGTGTTGGGGACCCTCCAAGATATGCTTGTGTCTCCTAGTGAGGTGGATATAGGGCAGAGGCTGCAGGCCAGCCCATACTCTTCCACCCACTAGTTTCTTTGGGGCATCTTGACCCACAGTGCTGCCTAGCACCTGCCAGGACTCTGCCTCTGGAGTGATAAAATCCAATAATCCATAAAGAAAATAATCCTGGATGAAAAGGCCAGAAGTCTATTTCCCAGTGGGGTCTCTGCACAACCCTGGAGCCACACTTTATGGCCAAGTCATAAACCCATGGAAATGGGGATTTTAATGAAAGAGTTACCCAGTGCCTGGTGTGGATAGCCAGTGAGCAGACCACAGTGGCAGTTGGGCCATATTTCAGTCACCGCCTCCACCTGCTGTCCCATGGAGTATGTTCCTTTGCTTGCTTCCCTGTCCTTATACTGGGCCATAAATAACCAGCAAGTCACTGCTACTTCTCTGTCTCAGGCCTGGCTGTCCCTCCCCAGCACATGTTCCATGAAAAGCTGGTGGCCAATGGCTCTGTGTCCTTGTCATCTCCATCACAGAACACCAGTCACCTCTTAGACCCCGAGGTGTGTCTTGCATGGTCATTTCTTCTCTGGAGCCCTACTGTCCACCATGATGAACAGAGCCCCAAGATGTTCCGAAACTGTCCCCATCTGCCCTTTGTTACTGGCAGATCTAAGGGGCTGAGGGGTGAGGATTGCTCCCACAGAGAGGCTTAGAGCTCATTAGCCAGACCGAAGGAGAATCCTGTCCCTGCTTCTTGCTAGGTGCCATCTGGTGTGGATAGAATCTGGAGTGTGTTGCCAAGGGCTGTGTGGTTGACAACAACGTCTTCTGGAATAATAGGAGCCTTGAACCTAATGTCCCAAATGCAAGCTCTGCTGGGGATTTCTGGGAGTGGGTGTTGCATATCTCTATGCACAACAGAGAGATGCCAGAACAGTGGAGAAGCATGAATCACATATTTTTGTGTGTACATGCAGGAGGTGGGTAAAACGTGTTTGTGTGCATATGTGCGGTAGGCGTCCTCAGGCATGACTGAGGGTGTGCATGCAGGTGTGCATGGCAGTGTGTGCTAAGCAGGTTTGTGCAGCTGTGGGCTACATTTGCTTTGGGGGTGGTCGGTTGCTTTTGGAGCAAGCACTGGGCAGAGAAGGCACCGCGTGGGCCCAAGGCAAGGCAGGACTTCTCCTAGGCTTTCCCTATCTCCAGGGAGCATGGGTCAGGGCAGGATGGCTGCTCGGGCCGAGGGAAATAAGCAGAATGAGGTAAATAAATCACTGCTAAGGCCCCAAGAATCCAGCCAGGGTGTTCTGGCCCTTAAGACACAGGGGTAATGGACTAGAGGTGTCAGTAGACCCTGATGCACATGGTCAGGGCTAAGGCGTGAGGGTTGGCTTTTGCTAGCCCAGAAGGGCAGATGATATGGAGGTCTATGGGTGTCCTCAGAGCTCTCATAAGCTTTTGTGTTGAGGGGACAGCTGTGGCTGTGGGGCCTGGAGACAGCCCCCCCCACCAGCCCATTCCTCACCTGAAGTCTTCTGAGGGGCCGCACCATGGATCATGCACCCTGAAACGCTGGAAGGTGACTTCCAGGTGTCTCAGGGTCCCAGATATATTAGGGTCACCTGAGGCTAATGCACCTGGGCATCGGAACAGCCTCTCCCAGTGTTCTTTGAGGCCCAAAAATGCCAGAACAGTGGGGAATCATGAACAGCATCCACCTGTGGTCTTCCTGAGAAGCCGCACAGGATTCTGGGAGGAGCACTGGATATTCTGTGGTGCAGGAATTGGCCTATCCCTGCTGCCCAAGCCCAGAGCCCTCACCCGTTTCGGCCAGTCACCTCACAGACTATGGGGGCCTGTCACAGCCCTGGAGGGCAGGATCTCTACCCACAATCTCTTACTTCTGGTGTCTGAAGAACACATGCCTCCTCCCCAGAAGGTAAAAACTCTGGCATAAAAACCTGAAATGTTGGGTAAGTCTAGCTTGCTCCTGCCGGCCCGGCGCTCGTGCAAACCCCAGAGCTGCTCCGGAGTGAGTCAGAAGTAAAGCCCTTGCTGGTGCTGGCTGTGAAAAGTGTGCAATGTGCACCGTGCTGGCTGCATTCCTCGCCGAGGCGGAGGTCTGCTCAGACCAATGGGGTGCAGGCAGACCAGTACTGGTTCTGGTAGAATGCTTGACATCTCTCACATCGCTTGCCCAGAACCATCTGGAAGTATTTTGCTTTGTTTGTGCCTAACAGATTTACCAGTGAGGCTGAGTGCTCTCTGCCTGCTTGCACCCGGTTTAGTGAAGCCTACCTCTTGGGGCTCAAGGGCCCCAACACTACTGCTTCAGGGGTGGTCAGCTGGTTTTGGAGAAGGCACTGGGCAGAGTCTGCACAAGAGTTGGAGGCTAGTGTCTCTGTGGGCTCTTTGTTGAGTCACCTTTTCTTTGTTGGAAGTGAAATGACACTTGGTCCCTGAGTTAGCACGTTGTCTGGCAGTGCAGGGTGGAAGTGGGGTGCATGGACGGGTTGCTGGGACCTAGGCGGGGCTGGGAGCCAGCTTTCAGAGCCTCAGAGCTGGATGTGTAAGGCCAGAGGGACCCCATGTAGAAAGGGCAGGGCCAGGTAGGGGTTTAGCACCTCAATCAACAGGTGTCTCTGCAGGGGTCACCTTGGAGACCAGCCTACCTGTTCCCCAAGTCAGCTCACAGGCCCATGGCTGACCAGCTCAGTGCAGCCCTTTGCTTTGGTCTTTTTCCTCTCTGCTGCCTCCTTAGCTCCGT
The DNA here is from genome assembly GCA_004027165.1 of Ctenomys sociabilis. Lineage (NCBI taxonomy): Eukaryota > Metazoa > Chordata > Mammalia > Rodentia > Ctenomyidae > Ctenomys > Ctenomys sociabilis. Next base: position 20,132 of record PVKA01005476.1, read on the forward strand.
GTTTCCTTCCCTGCCTCCTGGATGGCTCCATAGATCTGTCTGCACACAAGTTCTACAGCTGTGCTGTGGGGAGAAAACCAATAGGAAGGCCCTTTCCCAATGCTTCCCAAGTGGGATGCTACTCATATTGGGGCCCACCAACCCTCCATGGGGTGCTCTGTGGAGTGAGAGGTCTGACACCTCCAGCTTCTAGATGCTAGTTGGTGAATAATCGCATATGCCCAACATCGTCCTGTGTCCCCCAGGGCAAACTTGCATGATTAAGTCACTGCCTTAGAAAACGGGCCAGACATGCGGAGCCAGTGAGGTCACACACAGAGAGGAGAGGCCCAGCACGTACCAGGCATTCGGTGAACTTGGTCAGAGAGGTCCCTGGGGGGCATCTTGGCACTGCACCTGCTGCCAGCTTATTGGGTGCATGCCTACTTGTCACTCCCCACTAGCTAAAAATGGGGTGCTGGATTTCAAGAACAGCTAACCAAAGAAAGCATGTCAGCCCCCAAGAAATTGGTTTGCCACATGAGTCTGTGATTCCTGACACTGACCCAGACTTTGAGCTTTGTACCTTGTTCTTCTGGGAGCTGGGCTCATCCCAGCGTGGGAGAATCAAGTCTTGCCCCATTCTTGGGACATTTTCGGTAATGGACTAGAGCTCTGAGGGAGACGCAAAGAGATGTGGCTGGGGATTGCATGAGGACACGGGGTGGGAGTGGCCCCTGTCTGGCTAGCAGCACAGCCCTCCAGCAGCGGGGCAGCTGGCAACTGGCAGAACATAGGGCGTCTGGCCGTGGAGTTCTTGGGCTCTTCAGACAGAAGCTGTCCCATGTCTCACTGGACCATCTGAGTGTCCCAGGACACAAGCTCTAAGTGCCTGAGGGTCAGGCTCATCACAGTGTGAGCACAGCCCTGGCAGATAGGGAGGATAGGGATCTGGTATGCAAAGGCCACATGCATCCACTCTCCTGACTTTGACAGCCTCAGAGGCCTCTCTGATTTCCTCTTCAAAGTGGAGGCAGAGAGCAGACTTGCTGGGTTCTATGCCTGTATACCTGGTTCTATCCTTGTTGTCTGATGGCCTAGCTTGTGAGGATGTGTGGGCTCCACAAAGGCCCTGGGTTTGATCTGTAAGACCCAGCTCGACTTCCCAGAAGTAAAGCGACAGGAGATGTGTGTGTGGTGGGTCATACAGAGCTGCCCACTGATGCAGGAGGCCTCAGCTTGAAGTCGTGGAAGCAGAGACACCAGCCATCCTCTACCTGGCCGGTTGAATAACTCAGTGGACCTCCCAAGGACACAAGGCCACTAGGTAGAGAGCTCAGGAAGAGCACACACCTTTCAGATCTTTCACCTGCATTGCTGGGCTGTTCTTGCTTCCTCTCCCAGGGTTGTTGGAGACTCATAGGCCCAGCTGCCTTACCACAGAGCAGCTAGGCCTCAAGAGTCCACAGGACAAGGTGTGAGAAAGCCAGAACTGGCAGGATTCACTAGCTCTGTGCCTGCAGCTCTCCAGGGCACAGCAAAGGGTCTTGGATCCCCCAAATGTTAACGGTCTGTAATGTTCCTCGCTCTTCTGTAAGCAGGCTTTCTAGCCGGAAGGTAGACCAGAGGCACGAGCTCTGCTTGGCCTGCTTCTGTTTCCAGTTCCACGCTTGAAAACTTTCACTCACCCACCAAAGACGGCTACTTTATCTGATAAATTCTGGGACTTGGGAGGTTGAGAGAGGAGGACTGTTGTGAGTTCAAGACCAGACTGGGCTACAACATAGCAGGAGCCCATAGCAAGGCCTCTGAGGCTGTCAAAGTCAGGAGAGTGGGTGCACATGGCTTTTGCATACCAGGTCCTTTAAGCCCAGCCTGAACTGCATCATAGCAAGACCTTGTCTTAAAAAGCCAAAACAACAACAACAACAAAAACATCTCACAAACAAAGAAAATAAACCGTATAAAAGTAACTTCCTATGGTAGCTCTGGGCTCAGACTTCAGAGTGAGTGTATAGCTCCTCTGAGCCTGCCGGTGTAATAAGTTTGGGTCTCTCCACTTCTCCAAGTGCCACTTAAATTCTCCAGTTCTGAAGGGCCACATGGACTGCAGAGTGCAGATCCCCAGAATTTGCCAGCATGTGGTTTCTTCCTGCTACTGTAACTTATCCCAAATTTGGCTTGACACCACATAGGTTGACTTTCTTATATTCTGGGGAAAGTCTGGCATGGGGGGGGGTCTCTACAAGGAGGGTGCTCATGGAACATGCGGTTCTTTCTACAGGCTGAGGAGACTTGTCTTTTCCGTGTTCCAGAGGCCACCATACTCCTTGGCTTATGGCCCTCAGCTCCTCTTCAAAGCTTAGAACCTCAGGTCTGATGCTTTACAAACAGATTTCTCTGTGACACTGACCAACATTGACATTGACCCTGTATTTTCTTCCTAAGAACCTCTGGTATAATCCTGGCCTTATCTGGATAACCCAGGATAATCTCACCATCTCAAGATTTTTCACTTAATTCTATCCACAAAATCTCTTTTTCATATAAAATCACATATACAATTGGCCCCGTATACACAGAAATTCTAAATCCATAGATTCAACAAACTGCGGATTGAAAATATTTGGAAAAATATTGCTTCTGTGTTGATTATGTACATAATTTTTCTCATCAGTAGTTCCTAAGTGATACAGTGTAAGAACAGTTTATATGTTATTTGCATTTTACTAGGTGCTATAAGCAACTTGGGAATGACTTAAAGTATATGAGAGGGTGTAGGTAAATTATACACAGACATTATACTATAGTATAGCGTTTGATATAAGGAACTTAAACATTCATAGATTTTGGTACCCTGGTGTGTGCGGGGGTCTGGAACAAATCCCAATGGATGCAAAGAGATGACTGTAATTGTAGTTTTGGGGTATTAGGACATGGACAGAAGTCATGGTTTAGGTAGACACTGCCCACAAAGCCTCCAATGCTCAGAGGTAGGCTTTGGGAAGGTGACTGGGTTACGGGAGCACTGTAAGTGACCTGCTCGTAGGAGGTGGGCTTGGCTGGAGGGGGCTCACCAGGCCGTGCCTGGAGGAGTTTTGTCTCCGCTCCTCAACCCTCCCTTCGCTCTGTTTTCTGGCTGCCACCCTGTCATCAGCCTTCCTCCAGGCCGTCTCCCTCCCATGCCACTTCTTCACCTGAGCCAGTCGGACATGGACTGAAACCTGGCCAGTAGAAGCCAAAATAAACTCCTCCTTTAAATTTTGATTTTCAGGTATTGAATCTTAGCAATGAAGCAAGTGACTTAGGCACCTGGGACCTTTGATTCTTCCTAGTGCATCAAATCGAGTTTCAGAATTGTACCGTGTCTTAGTAGCTCAAGCTGCTGTAACCTCATGCTACAGGCTGGGCGGCTTAAAGCACCAACATGTATTGCTTTAGAGCTCTGCAAACTAGAAATCTGACGTGAGTCTGTCAACATGGTGGGGTTCTGGAGAGGGCTCTGTTCCTGGTTTGTAGACAGTCACCTGCTTATTAGGTCCTTGTATAGTCTTTCCTCTGTACACATTGAGAGGAGAGAGGGGGAGGAGGTAAAATCTTCATCAATAAGGCCCCTGCTTTTACTGGATTAGAACCTTATGTTTATAATTATCACAGTTAACTTTACCTCTTAAAATTTTTATCTTCAGACAGAGTCACATTGGGATTAGGGCTTCACGTAGGTGCTTTGGGGAACACCATTTAGCTCACAGCACAGGACATTGGGGGCTGTCGCTTCACCCATCCACCCCTCTGTCCCTGAAGAGCCATTTTTCCAGGCTGTCCTCACACTGGATTTCCCCAGTGCCCAGCCAGCATGGAGTCTTAGCAGGAGCCTGAAGGCAGGAAAGGAGCGTCTCCTCTTCCAGGTGCTAACCCAGGCCAGGCCAGATGGGTCTCCTGTGTGGCCTGCATGCCACATGGTCCATTCCGGCCACTACCCCCGTGCAGCATCTCAGCTTTGGGGGCTGGAATGACAAGTGTTCCTCCTTTGTCTGTAGCCAAGGATAGGGGGCTTCTTGCCATTGCTGATTTCTGTTGCTCTCGCCACCCTCAAATCTGGCTTTTGAGTTCTTTAACCCTCTTCCTAAGTATTCCTGGCATCCTCTTCGTCTCTTGGGCTCCGCCTAAAGCTCATGGCCAAGCCCTGCACAGATGGAGGAGGGACCCAAGGCCTCCCTTCCTTTCCTCTTCACCTATGCTGAACTTTGTGAGCTGGGTCTTGGATAGCAGGATTCACAGGAACAGGTGCCCCTAGGGTCAGTGAGTTGCTGAGCCGATAGCCCAACCTGGACCCACGTATGCTGTCTTTGTGTGATTATGGATTTCTTTGTAGTTTATGTCAGCTGTTCCTTAAGTTATCAAAAATGCCAATAAAGTCTATAATTTTTAAAAATGAAGACTTTCCTCTAGCACAGTGCTGGCCAATAGAGCCGCGCCGTTTTCTTCCATGAGGAATAAGTCGTTCATGTCTGTGCTATTCACTGCAGGAGCTGCTGATCGCACCTGGCCTTGTAACCCTCGGAGGAGCTGGATTCCAAATTTTCCTTAGTTTATGCTTGAATAGCATGTTGGCTACTGTAGCTTTGAACTCTGCAGACCTGGGACATGCCAAGCAGAGCTGACATTGACAGTGACTATTCCCACATCCTAAAGTCATCTCTTCAACATCTCAGCACCTGTTTAACACCTTGTGCTGGAAGGAGTCATCATTCACAAGTCAGCCCGTGGGAAGGGACATCTGGGAGGGGCAAGTGCCACAGGGTTAGGGTGACGGGAGAGGCTTCCTAGCCAAGCACTCACACCTCTACCACAGCCCCTTTCTGCCTTCCTCTGCCAGTGTGCCATGGGTTTCATTCAAGGTCCTTCACAAATCTCTGAATGACACAAGTAGAGAAAATAGTGAGGTCGATACAGTTGTTAATTGTCAGTGGTGGTCCCCTATATCCCGGTGTGAGAAGCTGCCTCCTGGTAAGTCAGTCACCCTGGGACGACGCTTCCCAAAGGCCAAGGCTTCCTTCCTGCACCCCATCTGCTAGGAGCTCAGTGCTCACAGGGTGTCTTCCCAGTCTCACAAGGTGACCAGAGATTTCTTCAGCCATTGAACAAGGTAGCACTGGGCTTAGAGGCAGTGCTGCCCAGGAGCCAATGTTTTCTCGCTAGGCTATGCTGTCCTCAGACTGACATTTTCCCATCAGAAAAAGAAAGCATGCGTTGCAGTGCAGCAATATGGAGCAGATGGAGAGGCCTGGGTTCTAAAGGCAGTGGATGGAGAGGCCTGGGTCCGAGGGCAGTGGGTGAGAGGCCTGGGTTCTGAGGGCAGTGGATGGAGAGACCAGGGTTCTGAGGGCAGTGGGTGAGAGGCCTGGGTTCCGAGGGCAGTGGATGGAGAAGCCTGGGTTCCGAGGGCAGTGGGTGAGAGGCCTGGGTTCCGAGGGCAGTGGGTAGAGAGGCCTGGGTCCGAGGGCAGTGGATGGAGAGGCCTGGATTCCGAGGGCAGTGGGTGAGAGGCCTGGGTTCCGAGGGCAGTGGATGGAGAGGTCAAGGTTCTGAGTGCCTGCAAGTCAGTGCTTGTTCTGATCACTGTGCCTAGGTCTACCTCCCAGATGCCACCACCCCAGGAGCATCTGCAAAAGCACTGAAGGCTCAGAGAGGAGAGAAGGCTGGGCCAAGAGGCAAGGGGCTCTGGGTGACTAAAGGTCACCTGGCTTATCTAAGGTGGAAGAGCCAGGAGCTACAAGTGAGTGCTGCCACTTCGGGGTTATGAGGACCAAACTCTGAACACCCATCCTGCAAGATGAGGGGATAGTCACCTGCAGCTCCCTCAGGAGGGGCCATTTGGCTCCTTCTCTGTTTCTCCAGTGGAGAAACGAATTCAAGGTGAAGGGTTCCTGAAGTCAGTGGCCGGGGAGGACTGAGCAGGGCCCAGGCCAGGTCTCCAGGTCAGGTGGTGGTGGAATGCATTCCAGTGGCCTTTGTGGTGGCAGGTGTGAGTGGGCACCTGGGGATGGCAGGGTCCCTGTGGGCACTGTGGGGCATGCGGACGCGAGCTGGGGCTCTTGGCATATCAGCCCCAGCATCTGCTTGCTGCCAACACACTCCCAACCCCCGCTGAGCTGGCACGTGGTCCCTTTGCTCGGAGAGAGAACAAGGCATTAAGGGCTTAGAAAAGAACAAAACAAAAACCAGGTTTTGAAATCAGAGAGATCTGGGCCAAATGTCAGCTTGGTCCCAGGCTTGCCAGTTGCCCTGCCCTGGCACGAGGCTCTCCGACTCCATCCTGCTCACTCTGAAGCAGAGGGACTGGGGTCCCACTTCCTGTGCCCATGGTGACCTACGTGGGTGTCGAACAGAATGCTCCAGCATCGGGGCCTCTGTCTGCTTTACCTCGGTGGCTTCTGGTGACAGCACCCACGTAGGTCCCACCTTGATGTGTCAGTCTGCGCTCTTTCTGCAGCTGTGGGGTTAAGCAGAGCTGTCGTAGGGATACTGAGGAGCTGAGTGAGTGGCAACTTGGGTGCCACCTTGGTCGCTGTCCTTGAGAAGAGTGCCATGGGTTGCTGGAGCACTGACAGCAGCTGCATTGATTGAGAGCTGCTTCCCTGACTCTGCAGGGAAGGGTGCGATGGACAGTGCACAGCGCAGGTTGCGTGGCCAGCAGTGGTCACTCCCACTCCCCTCTGGATGGCAGAACCTGCCATGCTGGGGCCTGGGACACGCCCAACCCAGTGTGGGTCCTGATTGGCTTGACCCAGGCACAGAGTTGTTTTTCCAGCTTTGTCAGATACTTGCTTTCCAAATCTTGTACCATGGAGCAGCCATGCAGCCTGGTTCGAGGCCTCAGAAGCAAGGATCACTTCTTCTGGGACATGTCTCGGAAGGGTTTAACTCCTGGATAAAAAGAAAGGCTCCTTTGAAGAGAAGCTTCCTGGTCCCTGCCCTATCCAGCCCACTGCTGAAGTCGTATTCAAAAGCACGTCCTTGTAGATCCAGCAGCTGACTCTTGTTTGAAATAACTTAGAAAAGATAAAATAAATTTATTGCCAAAGGGGCTAGAGAAAGAGGACTGGCATGCAAGTGTGATAGTCAGAAGGGGCAAAGAAGTTCCCATCATGGCCACAAGCTATAAGCATGAAGGCAAAACTAAAGAAGGGACCAAACCTGGACCCTTGATGGTACTGTTGGTACAAGAACCTGACCTTTGGATCCTAGCGAAGTGAGTAGTAAATATGGCATTTTGAGGGCTTCTCTCAGTGCATATTGAGTTTTCTGTTGACAGCTACCAAAAGTCCTCAGGTAAGCCAGGAGGAGCACACTGAGGACAGCCAGGGAGGAAAACAGGGCATTGTGGAACCAGCAGCTCTGCAGGAGGAGCTGGGGGTGGGGGGGTGGGAAGGAACTGAGAAGCACACAGAAGCTTCCAGAAATGTGTTGAGGGTTTGATGTGGATCCATTTACTATTCTTTGATTATGCAAACAGGAATGGGAATTTCATTTTGATTATTTAAGCTGAGTTTCTCTGACTGTCAAAGGCCAGACTTTAAAGTGTTGTTTGGGTTCTGTTTAAAAACCACACTTTGGTTTTGAAAAACTGTGGGGGATTAAGGAGCTAGAATCCATAGAAGTTCCCATCATGATCTTCATGTTCTTGAAATTCGAGGCTCTTGCTTGAAATCACTTAGAAAGGATAAAATAAGTTTACTGTCAAAGGGGCTAGAGAAAGGACTGGCAAGCAAGTGTGAGAGTCAAAAGGGGCGAAACCCTGGCTCTCGCGTCAGCCCACAGTGAGGACACACCAAGGTGGCTCTGTTCATCTATGAGGGAATGGAGCAACAAATCCAGCTCCAGAGGACAGGAGAAGTAGTTGCAAGTTTGGCTGCAACCCTGGTCTGTGTCTTAGGCCCTTCAGGGTTAAAGAAGGAAGAAGAAAAAGAAAAGAAATTTTTTATTGAATTTCAGTTATTTACATCTTCTCAGGACACATAATCATTTGCAAATATCGAACTTCTACAAGTTAGCGTTGAACTTTGCAGAGTCTTGGCTCTAATCAATACTAAGTGGTGAGTCAAAGTCAGTCACATCAGACAGTCAGCTCACTTTCCCTGGGAGACCCCTGGGCAGCACCAAAGGATGATTCCAGAAGCCTGCAGTAACCTTCCCCTGGTTTCCAGGCTTCAGTAACTTCCCTCAATATCATGCAAAGAGAGTGTTCCCAACTATGAGCCCCGGCCTGTCTCTTATGGTCACAAACACACCTGAGTGTATACGCGGTCACACATGGGCATGCAGGTGCGGGCAGGCCCTGGGTGCTGTTCAGGCTTCCTCTCCTGCCATGAGTGCTCTCCCTCCCGCACGTGCACCTGCTATGGTGCTGCCCTCCACCAACAGGAGATGCTCTAAGATTAGGCTTAGTGGCTGGGGACATAGCTCAGTGGTCTAACCGCCTGCCTGGCAAGCACAAGGACCCAGGATTGATCCTCAGTACCAAGTGCTGTGCCAGCCCTCCTGGGTGCATTATGCCAGCCACTGAAACCGGGCATGGTGGCACATGCCAATAATCCCAGTGCTGGGGAGGCTGAAACAGGAGGATCACTGTGAGTCCAAGCTATGTAGCAGGACCTTGTACCAAATAAATAAATAAAAGATTAGGCTTAGTTCACAGTATGTCTAGGGTGCCAAAGCAAGCTGAAAGAAACCTGCTGCTAACGCATGTGTGTGTACATGGACACACTCCCCATTCTCACATCCTGCTCTCACATCTTCCCCTGCACTGTCCTTCTCACAGGACTCATGCTCACATATGCTCAACCACTCTCACACACTCATGCTCTGTGTCATGCACACAAGTCCATGTGGCTGGGTTCCAGCACCTGTCACCTACAGGTCCCTGTCCAGGCCCTAATAGGGATGTGTCCGTCATTTACACGGTCCTCTCATGAAAACTTTTAAATGGCATGAGCCTCAGGCCCACAGAACCCCATCTCTGCTGTTCCCCAGGGACAGAGCCAGGAGGACTCGTGCAAGCAGGGTCTGGGGCCCTGCTCTCAGCTGCAGTGACACTTGCAGTTTGACTGGCACATGCTAATCCCGCTCAGATGAAGTGCAGCCTGCTTTTGCTTGAGGCTCTTCTCGGCCAGGCTGCAGCCCAGACGCTCTGGGGGACCTGGTCACAGCCTAGTGGCTTCCAGACCTTGGAGGATATTCCTTTTCTGTGTGACAACCAGAGAGGCAAGAGAGGCTGGCACGTGGCCATGGAGAGGGCAGTGAAGGCTGTGGCGGGGCTTCAGTGACGTCTTAATTCTCTGAGTCCTGCCCTTCAGCTTCCACTTCTGGTGCTACCTCCAAGAGGCCCGAGAAAGCCTCCGGCTACAGGATCTGAGTGCTGATCAGCTCTGTGCCTGGCCCGAGCTGCTCTCTCTCCTACCTGCAGGGCCCCTGGGCCTCTGTCTCGCACTGATTTGGGGAGCTGGGGGCTTATCTTTACAGAGCAGATGGAGAAGTTCCTTTTTTTTTTTTTTTATTAAAGCCATCCAGTCTACATAGAAAAAGCAATCTGTGAGCAGCTGCTGGAAGAGCTGTTTTCAATACATTTCCATAGCTAGCTCCTCAGCTGTCAGTGAGGGGGGCTATGTTTCTTGTCCTCTCTCCTCTTAGGAAGCTGGACAACTGCAGGTGTCCTGTATAGGGCCAGGGGATGTCTGCATGGCAGGCATGTTGGGTAGGACAGAGAGCCACCCCGTACTCTGCCAATGTCCCAGCCTTCAGCTGTCAGTGGCCAGCAGTCTTAAAGACCAGATGCCCAGGGTCAGGGCTAACAGCTAGATGTCCATTGGGTAGAATTCTGGGAATACGGGCTGCAGCCTTGACTCATCCTCTCTCCACCTTCCTTCTTTCAGGCTGCCATTCTGGATGCTGATGCAGATTGGGATGTATTTTGGGCAAGGCAGTCAGGGCCCCTGCCCCTGTGGAGCTCATCTTCCTGTGCTAGAGGCCAAGAGGGGAAGACGTGTGGCCCAGAGGCCCACCCCACAGGGTGTGTGTGGAGGAACGCAGCAGAGCAGGACGCGGCTGCACAGTGGCTGCAGGCTTCTCTGATGAGGATGTGCCACACTGGAACTGTCTTGGGGACACCAGCTCACCCTGCGGGGTGTGGGGTCCCGGGGGCACACGAGGTTCAGAGGCAGTCCTCCCAGGTGGCCACTGTGGTCATCTGCACTGCAGGCTCAGGACAGTCCCATCAGGAGGGGATTCTGAGAGGTAGGTGATGTAGAGGCGTGATGTCCTGTTTCAGGACAGTGTGGCCTAAGACGACGGGGAAGCAGAAACCCCAATAGTCCTCTTCCTGCACAGGGCATCTGCCGCTCTGTGACCTTCCCAGGTCCCTCAGCTATTGCCATGGCTCACATGGAGGTGCAGGAGTTGTTTGGCCTCCAGAGATGTCCCATTCACTGGGCCCCTGAAAAGCCAGGGCCTACTGAGGCTCCTAGAAAGAGCCTTCTGAATTAATCTTTTTTTAAAAAAAGATAAAAGAATACATGAGAAGGAAGCCAGAAGTCTTCCATTACTACGTGCTGAGCCTGGAGCTGGCCATTGACCCTCCGAGGCTGGTTGTTCCTATCAGTGACATGGTGTCCCAGGGTGCCTGCCTCCTGTGCCCACGGGGCGCACAGCACAAGACCTGCTCATGGTGAAGGTAAGGGCCAGGGTCATCACCCTCTTCTCAGTCCTGATCAAGATAGCCCCTACTTTGAGGACCCTGCACCTGACCACCTCCTCCTGCCCATAGCTGGCACGTGATGTGCTCAGTACAGCACAGGGGAGTTCAAGGCCAGCTGGCTCTCCTTGACATCTAGAGAGCCATGCTGCCCTTCAGGCACTGGGCTCTGCCAGCATGGGGTGCCAGCAGTGGGAACTTCGGGGAGCCTTTGGGATCAAAACAGAGATGATGAGGGCTGGCCAGATAGCTCAGTGGGTTAAAGCACCTGCTTAGGCAGACACAGGGGCTGGGGTTTAATTCCCGACCTGATGTGAGGGCCCTGCCCCCAGGGTGCACTGAAACGGAGACTGACTCTGGGCGTGGTGGCATGTGCCTGTAATCTCAGTGCTTGGGAGGCTGAAAAGCAGGAAGATCACTGTGAGCCCGATGTGTGTAGTGACACCCTATAGATCCTGTACTAAGTGCATTAAAAAACAAACAAACAAACAAACAAAAAACAGATGATGACAGAAAGACCAGGAGCTGCTGCTAGTGGTGGGACAGGGCCACTTACCTGTGGTGATTCGCAGTCATCTCCACTGCACTGAGAAAAGTTCTCTCTCCTGGGGTACAATCAAAACCAAGAACTCTTAAGCTCTCAACCTGAGCTGGATGCTGGGGTCAGGCTGAGGCAGGAGGAGAGGGTGTTGCAAGCTGGCCGGACAATTAGGCATGACGTAGCAATCGTGGAGATCCAGGACATGTACAGAGAACAGTTCCCAGAGCTCACTGTACTGAGCTCACTCAAAAGCGTGATCTTCAGTTCTTCTCATGAGGATTCATCCCATCGAAAGACGGAGCAGCCCAGATTGCATGTCAGCCTGAGGAGAGGGAGATACAGAAGAGCCGTCACTGGTCTGCACAGTCTGATTCTTTTCCTACTTTTAATTGACCTGCACTTACACTGCCAGAGCCTGTTTTTTCTCCTACATTTAATAAATGTTAAACTGTACTACCTTTTAAAAAAATATAATTTTCTCTTATTTTGAAGAGTAAAAATAAGAGCAAGAAAAACAAAAGCAGGGCTGGCAAGATAACTCAGTGGACTAAGCGCTTGCTTAGGTAGGCGCAGGGGCCAGGGTTTGATCCCTGGCTCCACACGCTGTGCTGACCCCACCCCCAGGGACCATGGGCTGGCAGGGCAGCCCGTGCTTGTAATCCCAGCACTAGGGAGGCAGAAAACAGGAGGATCACTATGAGTCCGAGCTGCATAGTGAGTCCCTGCACAACACACACACACACACACACACACACACACACACACACACACACACACACACTCCAAAATCAAAGAGACAGAAACAAAGTACATGTAACAATACATACATTGTAGGTTTTCAAAATAAGGATAGCTAATTAACAGTGATTGATATATTATCCATTTTTATCCTCAGATCTGTTGCTCGGGTTAGCAGATATAGTTATGTAAGGTGGGACATATGATTGAATATTTCCACCTGTTTTCAAGAACTCTTAAATTTTTGTTCTTGACTCATTTTCTTTTATTACCTTTTAAAAAATTTACTTTAAAGAGAGTATAGTGATAATTGACATTAGAATTGGTACACATATTTTTTCCTGTATTTTAGGGAAGGGTTTACAGGGTATTCAGGGTCTCACTACCAGATTGGACTTGTGATTTTCCTGTTGACAGCCTCCCAAGAGCTGGGATTACAGGCACGAGCCACCACGCCCAGTCTCAATTGCCATCTCAGTGCACCCTGGCGGTGGGGGTGGCATGTGAGGCCTGGGGATTGAACCCCTGCCCCCTGTGCCTGCTTGCAGGCACTTTAATCAGCTGAGCTATTTGACCAGCCCAAGAAACTGTACACATTTAGAAGACCAAGATGACAGGTACTTTAAGTATGGTTTTAGTGTTACACATTGCTGTCCTCAGTGCTGTTACTGAGTTCACAGATATCAACATAGAGAGTCAGGGTGAGAATTCTACCCATTAACTGCAATTTTCAAAAGCATGATGGAAATTCTTAGGACTGTTGTCTTCTCCAACTTGTATATATACATGTATGGCTTTGCCCCTGTCTTATTTCCTAATTTTTCTCCTTTCTTCCTCTTTGTTGTTTAATCCTTTAGTTCTGTTGTAGTACCTTTTGCACTTGTTTTATCCAATTCTTTTTCCAGAATAAGAGGAACCTAGAAAGGATCTCTAGGAGTCCCAGTAGCCCCCCAATTCAGTAACAACTCAGGGACACGCTGGTCACTGAGGGACCACACCCACGAGTCTTGCAGAATTGTTCTACAGTCTGACTGAGAGGCTTCAAGGGTCTGGGTGCTTCCAGCAGGCAACCAACACGAGATGCCTCTGACAGATGACAGGTGGAGTTTTCTCATCTCAGCCTGATGCCTGAAAAGGACAGAAAGCAGAGAACTGGGAAAACAACGCTGTAATTGTTTGCTCTGAGTTCTAGGGGGGGAGTTGTAATATTCCCATTTCATAGATGGGAAAGTAGCTTTAACTTATTCAAGGTTCACACTGAGGGGCAGAGCCAGAAACCAAACCAGGCCACTTAGTTCTGTGCAGGCCTAGAACCTTGCTGAGGGGGACAGAGGGAGTGTGTACGAAGTGCCGGTCACCACGTGGCCCGGGCCCAGTCTCACAAGGTTGAAGGAAGAAATCATGTATGGAAAGGAGGCTGAAGAAGTATATGTTGGAAGTGCAACTAGGACAAAAGGCTCCTGGCTTCCTGGAAAGGTCCTAGGAAATGGGGTGCCATGTGGGCCCTTGTTCCTGAACTTTGTATTAATAAACAGAACATAGGAATTGTTCAGTTGTCCAGTGGCCGCCTATCACAGGTAGCTTTCGGGCTGAAAATCACCAGTTGGAAATCAGGCTCTCTGAACCAGCTGTTAAGGTGCAGCATTTAATGGAAACTGAGATTTTAAAGGAAAACTGGTCGTGGTGTATTTTTAAGTTCCTGAAAACTCAGTCCTAAATTAGGCAGTGATTGCATCCCATGTTGCTTGGGGGACTCTGTCCCTTGTCAAGGTCCTAATCTTCCTGCCTACTTACTCTCAGTGTAGCTCTTCTTGGTGTGGCTGGCCCCCTAGTGCTATCTCAGGCCCTTTCTATAACTTGATGCCTGCTTACAAGCCATCCAAACTGTCTTACACTTAGACCGAAGAATGGAGACGCTGGAAGTGTGTAACCTCATTCTCTTCCCTCTGTGGACTCTGTTTTTTTGTTTTTTTGTTTTTTTTTTTTGTAGCACCGGGGATTGAGCTCAGACCCTTATGCTTGCCAGGGAAGTGCTTATTCTACTGAGCCATCTCCCCAGCCCTCCTCTGTGGACTCTTGTCTATACCCTGCTGAGTGCTCAGGGGATATCTGTTACATCCGGGGAAGCAGGAAGAAGAAAGAGTAAGAAGGCTATGACTTGTTCTAATTTTATTACTTCTGGTTAGTAAAATAATCTGGGTACTTCCCATGACCTTGTTGGCATTCATTTCTGTTCTTTTAATTTTATTTTCTCAAGGGAATACAAAATGGTAAGAAAGAAAGAAAGAAAGAAAGAAAGAAAGAAAGAAAGAAAGAAAGAAAGAAAGAAAGAAAGAAAGAAAGAAAGATTAGAAACTACAGCATTTCACTAACAAAGAATAGGCATTTGACTATAGTTGTTGTATTGCATAATGTTATCTTCAAATTAGTTGTTTAGATTACCAGATATACACATGCAAAAATGGTGAAAAAAAGTTATAAGGGATTAAAAAGGAAAAGGAAAAAATGAAGCATTAACTGTTCCTTTCAATGGACCAACAGAAATCAGCAGTATAATTAAGTTATCTTGCATATATGCATAAATATATATTTTTACCTTCTGTCTTTTGTCCTTTCCTTATCCAAGTTTTTCCTTCCCATTGAACAGTCTTTGTCTTCCATAGTATCTGTTGTACTTTTCAGATTTTATTTACTCTTTCATGTTCTTGCACTAGCAAGAGAATATGATGTTTGCACATGTGGGTCTGATTTATGTCAGTTACCAGTATGGTCTCTAGTTGCATCTATTTACTTATAAAAAGCCTTGAGTTTATCTGTTTTATAGCTGAGTAATACTCCATTGTGTAAAAACACTACATCTTTTTTATCCATTCCTCAGTTGATGGACATTTGGGTTGTTCCCAAGATTTAGCTATGACAAATTCTGCTGCTATAAACATGGGTGCACATAAATCCCTGGGGTATGATGTTTTCAGTTCATTTGGGAAAAAAATACCTAGGAGAGGAACACCCGGATTGAGTGGGTCCTCTAGTCCTAGCTTTTTGACGAACCTCCACACTGATTTCCACAGTGGTTGTACAGTTTGCACCCCCAACACCGGGGGTTTCCTTTTCTTCCCCCAGCTCTCCCCCGTGGCATGTGTTATTGGCTGACTCTTGAGGATAGCCATTCCTTCTGAGGTGAGATAGAATCTCAGAATTGTTTGAATTTGCATTTCTCGGATGACCAATGATGTTGAATGTTTTTTTTCATACATTTATTTGCTATTTATATCTCTTCCTCTGAGAAGTATATATTCATCTCAGATGCCCATTTTTGGATTGTGTCCTTGGATTTGAGGGGCCTGAGTGCTAAAAATTCTTTATGTGTTCTAGATAGAAGTCCTTTGTCTGAGGAACTGTTGGCTATAATTTTGTCCCAATTTATGGGTTTTCTTTTTACTCTCTTGGTGATTTCTTTTGACATGCCAAAACTTTTCAAAGAGATGAAATCCCAATTATTGATCCTTTGAAGCATTTCCTGTGGAGTTTGGTTTTTGTTCATGAACTCTCTGCCTACCCATATGTCCTTAAGGTTCTACCTACTATCTCCCCTAGAAGTTTCAGTGTTTCAGTTTTAATATTTAAATCTTTGATCCATTTTGACTGCAGTTTTGTGCATGGCGAAAGACATGGGTCTAATGGCCATTTAACTTGTTAGACATAGGTCTAATTTTTGCCTTTGGTTTTTTTATGTATTTGGTACAGGGTCTACAGGGTGTTCAGGGTCTTGCTACAGAGATGCTCCTGTTTTCAGCCTCCCAAGAGCTGGGATTACAGGCACACGCCATCACACCCAGTCTCAATCACCATCCCAGTGGGCCCTAGGGTGGGAGTCAAGGCCGGCGCAGCAAGCCAGGGATCGAATCCTGGCCACTGTGCTCTGCCTATTCAGGTGCTTTAATCTGCTGATCTATCTGGCTGGCCCTTAATTTTCACCTTTGGCAAGTGAAAGCCAGTTTTTCCAGCACCATCTATTACAGAGGTTATCTTTCTTCTACGGAATATGTTTGGCCCCTTTGCAAAGGTAAGGTGGCTGAGTGTGTTTGCAGTTGTGTCTACATCTTTTCATCTACTCCAATGACCCTCAAGTCTATTCTTTTTGCCAGTACCATGTTGATTTTATCACAGTAGCTTTGTAATATAATTTCAAGTCAGAGCTTTGTGATGCCTCCTGCCTTTGCTTCTGGTTGCAGATGAACTTTAGGAATGTTTTCTCTAGATCTGTAAAGCATACTAATGCTATTTTAATTGGGATTACATTGAATCTGTCTAACAATTTTGAGAGGATGGCCATTTTCATGATGTTGGCTCTTCCTGTGGAGGACCAAGTAATGTCCTTCCATTTTCTGAATCCTTTTTGATCTCTTTTTTCAGAGTACTGTAATTTTCACTGCATAAGTCTTTTACTTCCTTTGTGAGATTTGTTCCTAAGTATTTTATTTCTTTGAATGTTACTGTGAAAGGCATGCTTTCCCTAATTTCTCTCATTGTTTGTGTACAGAAATGCTATTGATTTTTGAGTGTTGACTTTGTATCTTGCTATACTACTGAACATTTCTCTTCTTTAATCAAAGGTTTGAAGAGTGACGATCCAGGTAAAAATTCAGAAAAAGAAGTAGGTATTCTCAGACTTTGGTATTGGGATGCAGAGCGGAGAGCAGAAATCCTGAGGCCAGACAGATCTGGCATTGTGGTCCTGGCTCTGCCCTTGGGAGGCTGATGGCCTTGGTCCCGGGGCATCTGCTCCATGCGAAAAGTGGAGACCAAGCAGCACCCCTTCCCTGAGGAGCTGGGATAGCTCAATGGGAGGACGCTGGTGGCATTTCTGGTATGCCCTTGACACCCATAAATCCCTAAAGTCCTTTGACAGTGCTGTCTCTTCTTTCTATTCTTTTCTGTTCACTCCTGCACGAAGGATGAATGTGTATGAGACAAGATGAGCCCGAGACACCTAGGACAGTCTTGGAGGACAGTTGTGTTCTGGTGTGAGTGAGAGAAGTCTCCATAGTGACTCAGGATGGACTGTGCATTGTTGCTCCAGACACACCTAAACACTCCTGCAGCCTCTGTTATGGGTTTCTGGGGCTCTGGGGTCCTGGGGCCTCCTTCCAGGGGTTCCAGATTCTTCATGTCCTGAATAAAAATAATTGGACAAAACAAGTACAACAGGTAGTAAAGTTTTACATTTATTAAAGGTAGGAAAAGAAGCATCCTCCGTGGAGTGAGTACAGGCTAATTAAGAGTAGAAAGAGAAACACCCTCTATAGGGCGAGAGCAGATAGACCTTTGCGAAGGCTCACGGGCCAAAGCGCGATGGTGGCCGTCGTCTAGGTCTCCCACTCCTCAGGCTTCCGTCAGTCCTAGGCCAGCCTAGGAAAATCCTGCTTGAATTCTCAAGAGAACTGAAAACCACATTTTCTGATTGGTTCCTGGTGCTTTGGGAACTGTTTTTCTATATGTTTCCTGGATCTCCATGTTTGACAGGCTAGGCCCTTCTTAGTCAACTGGTTTGCTATGACCAAATGTCCTGCCTCACCCTGGGCCTCTCTTTCCTGCTTCCTGGGCAGAACCCCTGCCCACCTCCACAGATGGACCAGGTTGTAGCTCAAACCCTGAGATTCCTATGCTCAGTCCTTTTCCCTGTTTCTAGAAGAGTGACAATATCACCTAGCCTCTTCTTTCTTCTCCTCTTCTTCTTCCTTCTCCTCTTCTTCCTCCCCCTCCTCTTCCTCCTCCTCTTCCTCTTCCTCTTCCTCTGGGAGCTGGGGCCACTTCACTGAACGGTAGCAAGAAACCCAGGACACAAGGCCTACCATACAATTTGTCATCCATACCACACACTCTTCATACCCATGGAGAGAGACTTCTCAGCTTTCGGCAAGAATTCAATGTTTAAGTGATATCTGTGAAATACCTAAAATAAATGGAGCTTTTAAAATTTTTAAAAAATCTTTTATTTATTTGGTACAGGATCACTATGCAGCTCAGATTCATACTGATCCTCCTGCCTCAGCATCCTTAGCACCAGAATTACAGGCCTGTGTCACCGTGCCAGGTTCTGAGGCTGACGTGGCATATGGTACCAGGGATCAAACCCAGATCCTTGCGCTGGCCAAGCAGGCACTTAGACTGCCAAGCATCTCCCTAGCCCAAAGCTGTTTTCTTCTTTCATTACTGCCTTTCCTCTGCTTAGTAATGTTCCCTATTTTCACATGGAATCCCACAAACATTTCACTCATGTGCTAGGGAGTTCACCTGGGGTCAATATAAGTCACTTAAAAAAATTCAAAGCTAATATAAATAACTGGCTCGAGTTAGTTACTAGAATAGTTAAGATGTTTCAACCCAACCAAGCCCAGTTGTTAGGGAACCTGCCATTGCCTAATTCTGTTGTACTGAAATTTTGTTGAAATGAATAATGAAGTTCACCTCTGTGGCTGGTCTGGATGTCACTCTGTCCTTTTGGCTGGTCTTTGAAGCCATTTCACACTGGTGAAAGTGCTCCAGGCTCTCAGTGCAGTGCTGGCTTCATGAGCACCCGTTCATTGTGGTGATGGCAATCCATGAAAGGCAATTCCTCTGACTCTGCCGCTGCAAAACTTTCCAGACAAAGGCATCCACAGGGTGCACAAAAAATTCTTTGTCCTATGTACAGAGCAGCTACTGATGTACAGAATCTGCTCATGAGAGGAATCAAGCTCAAGTAAGCATTTATCCCTCCTGAAGAAATGGAGAGGACTAGCTTGAAGAGCTCTGAGAAAAATGGAAAGGTCCTTACTAGGGCGCACGTGCTGCGGAGAGCTCCGGGCCAGACAGACTTGAGCTTGCATCTCTTAAGCTGCCTCTGTGAAGCCTGCCCTCCGCACACAGCAACTTGTCTGAGTGGGTGACACAGCACAGTCATAGGCATCAAGTTACCTGGGGCAGATCTGCAGTCTGGCTTTATTCAGAGCTGTGGCGGGGACTCAGGGTTGCTCCCTGAGCACACGCAATCTGGGCTGCAGAGGCTGCTTGCACTGTGAGGCTGGCGCCCAGGGAAGCAGCCCGCTGGGCCCAATAGCCTGTGGCTGCGGGACTTCTAGGACAGGCTGCCTAGGGACTGGGGCAGAGCCCGCTGGCCTTCCCTGTCTGAGGGTGCTGCAAACCCAGCATGTTTGACAGTTTTTCTTGAGAACTGCAGGCAGAAAGGGAAGAACTGGGCCAGAACAAGGTTACCAGAAAACTTCTGCCACCACAAAGTGACCCAGCATTCTGAGAACACTAACTTCTCAGGGCACCAGACCACCAGCATGACATGAGGCCCTATGGGAGACAAATCACACACCTGTGGGGCTTTTGATTCTGGCATCCTTGTGTCCCCAGAAATGCAGCCATCACAGTGCAAGGAAAGAGCAGCAAATCACAGAGTCCACAGGGTCATACACCTTGGACTGGAGGTTGGAGGTCTGACTTGTGTCCTGGAAACGCATGCTGTTTCTGATGAACTAAAGGCCACGAATAGTCTGTGTCATCCGTGGGCCGCCTACAAAATGCACCATGCCTGGAACTTGGTTGCAAATTGAACAAAAGAACCAAAGTGTCTGGCAAGCAAAATGTGGGCTCCCCAACCCCTCCATCTCCTCCCTCTCCCTGGGCTCCAGCTGGCTCATGGCACCATCTGTTCCTAAGGGTCATGACATTTGAAACCAATAAAAGGCCAGAGGTACGCGGGGTCTGCTTAGTTGGGGTGGCTTGATTTGGAAATAGGTTTCCTCAGGGCACTAGGCTAGCACGATGCGATCGATGCGATCGCCAGGGGAAAGGCCAGTCCGGGGGGACAGGAAGGGACTTGAAGAGTCTGCAGGGGAGACTCAGGGTGGAGAGAAGAGGAAGCTGCCCGAGGGTGGGTCAAGGGCCTTCCTACTCACATGCACCCACGGACTGAGTTAAGAAAAAAATCCAGGACCAATCTTTCAGCTGTGGAGCTCCGGGGAAGCGAGAGTCTGCCTGTCAGAGCATTCTTTCCTGTAAAATGTACATATAATAGTCTTTCTCTGGGCTGCTGTGGGAAGTCAATGAGACAATTCCTTTTTTTTAAAATTAATTTTAATGAGAAAGAAATAGCAATGAGACAGTTTCAAAACAAGTTAGTAGGACAGTTACAATAATTAACACATTGCATATTGTTTTTTATTACCTAGAGAAATGGTTTTTATTCTCCTTCTAAGTCTTTGTGATACCAGTCAGAGCAACATTGGTTACAGTAGTCAATTTTTATGAAATAGCTTATAGATTCAACTATAAGTTGCTAAATGAGGTAGAAACTGATAAAAATTTTTCTTTGGAAAATCTAAAACTTTCAGGCGTGAATATCAGAATGGATGAGGGTAAGAGCATAGGGATGTAAGAGTGTAACTTTGTAGTTTGTACAATTGAAAAAAACATTTTAACTAAGTAAAATAATGTGATTTGTTTCATAACTGACCTGTGAAAGATTTAATTTCTTGGAGGTTTCAGCAGGTCATTTTTAAAACATGGTCCTGTACTGGTTTTCAACTATAACATCAGAATGATTTGGTTTAATAATCATTAAGTGTTCAATATTGTAATATTGTGCCATACTATTCACTGGTAAAATTTCTTTCTGTGTTTCCATTGAATACCATTCCTCAAACTTCATTTTTTAAAACATTAATTTTATTGAGAAAGAAATAGCAATGAGACAGTTTCAAAACAGGTCAGGAGGACAGTTATAATAATTGATACATTGAATATGTTGTTTTCAGAGTAGTTATTCATAGTATAAGATGCAGACATGAGGGCCGGCCAAATAGCTCAGCAGATTAAAGCTCCTGCAAGCAGACACAGGGGTCGGGGGTTCGATCCCCAGGCCTGCCATACTGGCCCTGCCCCCAGGGCACCCTGAGATGGCAATCGAGACTGGGCATGGTGGCATGTACCTGGAATCCCAGCTTTTAGAAGGCTGTAAACAGGTGGATCATTATGAGTCTGATATAGAAGTGAGATCCTAAACACCCTGTAGACTCTTCCCTAAAAATCCAAAAAAAAAAAAAGAAAAAACAAAGAAAGATGCAGATATGATATCTTGCCAAACTTCATTCTTGAGCTTTATCCTGACTAGTAATAAATTCAGAAACTAGATTTATTTCAGTGTTTCTCAAGAGAGAGATTGTGCCCCCATAAAGAAGTAAATCAAATCTCAGGAATGGGGAGAAACAAGGGCAGCGTAGAGTTTGAAAAAATGTATGCAGTGTTAAAATAATTTCATATTTAGAATGACAAGTATAAAAACTATTGTTTTATAATACAATGATTAATAGGCATAGCCCAGCAAACACATCACAGTGATGCCATGTCTTCAGTATTAGGGTTTCTCAGCCCAGAGGAAAAACAAAACTCCTCGTAGGATAGCACCTGAATCCTCAGATGGCAGAGGTGGACAGTAGACAAGAGAAAGTTTTCTGGAAAATGCTGAGTTTGACATGTAAATATTCCAAGGATCACGCACTTGCTGAAAATCATGAGTACTATTAAATAAGAAGCATTGTAGTATTTTAGTGAAAGGATATTTATTAAGAAAACCTGACATTTTCAGAATAATTTTACTTTGCACATTCGTGTTTATTGAATTGGCTTAATTTCTATCAGGCAAATTCTAGGTAAATATTAATAGTTGTGGAAATACATTAGAGATAGGAATTGCATTAACATATTAGGAAGAAATAAGGACCGATTTGGACCTTGGACCCAAAGAAATAAAATCTACTTGATTTTCAAATAGGAGGATGATGAGGACTTCTCAGTTAGGCTTTCAGAACCAAAAGAAAGAGTAATATGATTAGAAAAAAAAAAAGAAATACAGAGTGCACCTTAAGGACACCTAGATACCCTTACTTTCTGTGATTATGTAGAAGAGGCAGGCTTCATGGATCATGAGGTAGGAGTCAACATCTCCATGATAAACCTCATGTTTATGTTTACAGCAGTCTCCTGTGCACAGCTGGACCTTGATGCATATTCAGTACATAAAGATTTCTAATTGTGCCTGTATATTTTTGGGGTTTTTTGTCTATTAATGGATATTTTTATTTTATTGTTTCATTTTTTTATCTTCGTAGTGGTTATTCATAGTTCAAGATGCAGACATGATATCCTGTCCAAACACTATTAGTACAAATCTTTCTTCTCACTGAATTAAGAGAAAATAGCTATATATCTATCCTATTTTGAATATACAGATACAAAATGGTCCTTCGATTGTAACCCCTTTTTTTGTTTAGTTTTTTTTTTTTTGCAGAACCAGGGACTGAACTCAGGCCCTTGCACTTGCCAGGGAAGTGCACATTCCACTGAGCCATCTTCCCAGCCCTTTTCATTTAGTTTTGCCAGAGATTGGTATTTCCTTACCATTTAAATATTGTAGGTGTGTGAATTCAGCAAAACAATCCAGTATAATCCTATAGTCCATAATAGTAGTGAATTATCTGCAGAAGTGGCAATGTCAGAAGTTGTTGACTTGAGCCTTTTAGAGCTCAGCATATTAATATGGCTTTACTTTTTATACCTTGTATAAAGTATAAAGTATAAAGTATACCTTTATACTTTTCTGCTGGATGGTTAAGACCAAGATAAAGCAAGACCTATATAACAAGAATTGGGGGCCAGGGAGATAGCTCAGGGACTGGGGAGATAGCTCAATAGAATAAGTACTTGCCTGACAAGTGCAAGGCCCTGAGTTCAATCCCTGGTTCCGCCACAAGAAAAAAAGAAAGAAATGTAACTTTTATATTTTTGCATGTTCACCAAAATAAGTCAGAGTTAATAATTATAGTCCTGTGATCCCAGAATTTTGAAAGGCTGAGGTAGGAGACACAAGTTTAAGCTTGACCTAGGCAATTCAGCAAATTAGCAAGACCCTGTCTCAAAGTGAAAAATGGAAAGGGCTGGGGTTGTAGCTCAATCAAAGGACCTGGGTTCAATCCCCACTGCTGAAAAAAAAATTTAAATTATATTAGGGCTAATATACACATCTGGCTTCTTCTGTTAGTAAATTTTCATATTAATATCAAAGAAGAGCTTCCCTATAGTTCTTCCATTATAACTTTTCTGATCACCATGAATTTGGGGTTTTACTATTTTTTAAAATTCTTTATTCATTTATTTATTTGGTACAAGGTCTCACTATGCAGCTCAGACTTGTAGTGATTCTCCTGTCTCAGCCTTGGAGTTTGGGTTTTTCAAATTTTGTATCTTGAGTTTGTATATTGTGGACAGCCACCTGTTCTCCTGCAGTCTGCTGTTATAATTTGTTAGTGAAGGCTCTGGCTGTCGTGGGGCTCAGAAGTTAGAGAACTGTTTTTATTCAGATTTACATGAGTGAAGCTAGTTTCAGCCAACTGCTAAGTTTGTATTGTTGGGGTTCTCATTTTGCAACATGAAACCAAATTATGAATGATTTCAGAATCATGAAGGCCCTTTAAGAGCTATTCAGCCAGTTTCCCCATTTTGAAAGTAAGTAAGTAAAGGATTCATAGCATAGGTTATTTCCCCAAGATCCTCAATCTAGGGTCAAAGACAAGAGTGCAAGTGTACTGGTCCTCAATTCAGTGTTCTTCCCATGATTAAATATTGCCCCTGTTCAGCAGATTTGGAGTTTGTCTTTGGTCAGTGTTGTTAATTTATTTTTAGTTTTAACTGGTAAAGAAGGAGCATTTCAGAAAGGTTATGGCCCAAAGCACTGCCTTGGCATTTGTTGAGCTCTCTTAGGCTATGTCTGAGATGTCAAATGAAAGACTGTCTTGTGTGATCATTTGACTTCATTGTTGTGCTGTTTACTCAGTTATATTTCTGCCGGTTTTGCTGATTTTTTCATAAGGTGAAAGTTGTGTTTTGAGAGTATATATCAGATTATATTCTTTTAATGAAACCAATATTCTATAGTGAATAAAAACATAAAGCATTAAAGAAATAAACAATAAATAGAAAATTAAAATATCAAATAGAGAAAAACATCTGTTTCCATGTATTTGAATCTTCACCATGTGAACATGGAATAACATGTTATAATATAATTATCCTTTTGACATTACACAGCTCAGAGGATGTAGCCCTCTTCAGTGCAATGGGCAATTGTCTGGTTAGTGCATTTATTTAATGATTTATAAGTCTGTGCATATTTTACTGAAATACAAAATTATTTTAAAGTCTGAACTTTTTTCTCTGAAGTGAGTGATTTGATTTACTACCTATATCAATTCTGGAAAGTATTACCTCATTACTTTTGACTAAAAGTTTGCATTTAGAGCCCTAATGAAAAAGAAAGATTCACTGAAGTCCTCACTGATTATTTTCAGTTTTTCTTACCTTTACAAGGCAACAAATACATTGCATATTGTCTTTGGAGTGGTTATTCAGAGTATAAGATGCAGACATGATATCTTGTCTAAACACTATTACTCCCCGGACCCAGCACAGCTCGGCCTGTGAGTGAGAGCTCCAGGCCCGCTGCATCGGAGGGACCTCTCCCAGCCTTCTCCGGTTCCAGCCCGCGGCCCCGGACCCAGCATAGCTTGGCTGACCCAGCACAGCCTACCCGGGGAATAAGAACATCCACTATCCTTTTGGGAGCCCAGCGGACCCACCAAAGCCCAGGCCCGCCCACCTAGAGAGCGACCTGCCTGAGACATGAGGGCTGACTCCGGCAACTTTCCGGATCCTCACCCCAAAGCCAGCCAAGATGGTGGGAATTTTCACTACTCGCTCTGCATCCTGGTTCAATTTGTGCTCACCTGACCAGGAAACCAACAGAGGGGAACCACAGGAGCTGCAGCAAAAAAGAATTGAAAACCACAGCTAGATCCAGGCGAAGCATAACTGGATAATCTCAAACTTAATAGACTGGCACCCGAATCTCATTACACACTAAGGTTATAGCTGCACCAAAGCTCTACACCAAAGGTCAGAGGTCAGTGCTATACAAAACGACAAAGACAGGACTGGCAGTATAGCTCAGTGGACGAAGTGCTTACTTAGGTAAGCACAGGGACCAGGGTTCGATTGCTGGTTCTGCATGCCGGCCCTGCCCTCAGGTGCGCTGAGCCAGCAATGGACTCTGGGCATGGTGGCAAGTGCCTGTAATCCCAGCACTAGGGAGACAGAAAGCAGGAGGTTCATTGTGAATGTAAGCTGCATGGTGAGACCCTGTACAAAAAAAAAAAAAAGACAAAGACAAGAAGAAAAATGCAATCTCAGGCCTCAAGTCCACCAGTAAGTGCAGAAGACACTAGCTCAGCTGAAATGAATGAAAGGTATAGAGGAACTCAGACGAGAATTAATTCCTGAAATAGAAAAAAATATCTGAATACATTGCATCTGAATTAAAGAATCAAATCCAGAAATATCTGGGGGAAAACCAATGCTCACCCAGAACAAGTGCAGAGAGCACCATTCCAGCTGAAACGCATGAATTAATAGCATCTGAAGCAAAGAAACAACAGCAGAAAGGTCATGAGGAACTCAAAGCAGAAATAATTCCTGAAATAAAAAATTCTTTGAAAAAAAAGAATTCTTTGAAATTATAGCATCTGAAATACAGAAACAAGTCTGGAAATATACAGAGGAAATCCAATGTGAAAGAAACTGTGCAGAAAAAGAACTAATAACTACCTCTAAAGAAGACATGGATAAAATAATAGAGATCAGAAATATGGCGGATTCCTTGAATAAGCAATACAGAAAAGAAATAGAATGCATGAAACAGAGTCAAAGAGATATAGAAGAACTAAAACTATCAATCACGAGTCTACAAAACTATTTGAGTGAAGGTGAAGACAGAATTTCAGATCTTGAAGACGCTGGTGCAGCTAGTGAAAAGGGAGAAAGGATCTCTTAAAAACAACAAGAATGAAGGAAAAAATAATCCATCACCTGCAAGATGACGCCAGGATGAACAATGTGAGATTAATTGGCATCAGTGAGAATGAAGGAGTCAATACAAATGACATAAAAAGAATTTAGGGAGAAGTAATCACAGAAAACTTCCCAAATATGAGGAAACAATCCAACATTCAGGTGACTGAAGCATACAGAACACCAAATAACTTCAACTCAAGTAAAAACACACCGAAACATATAATAATCAAGATCCCAGAAATCCAACACAAATATAACACACTGAAAGCTGCTAGAGAGAATAAGCAGATCACATTCAAAGGAAAACCCATCAAAATTACAGCCGACTTCTCTACACAAATCATGAAGGCAAGGAGAGCATGGAGCAGAATTCTTTAAGTCCTACACAAAAACAAATTCCAGCCCAGACTATAATACCCTGAAACACTCTCTTTCAAGTTTGATGGAGAAGTGAAATACTTCCATGACAAAGAACAACTAAAGAATTTCATGATGACAAAGCCATCCCTACACAGGTTGCTGAAAGATGTTCTAGAGAGAGACCACAAAGACCAGAACTCCACGAATGAGAACAGAAGGAACCCACTAAACAGGACAGACAATTAAACACAGGATACAAAGAAGTAAACGACAGCAGATTAAATATCATGACAAACATAAGTCAACACATTGCAATTATAACCATCAATGTAAATGGACTCAATTCACCAATTAAGAGAAGTAGACTGGCACAGTGGATTAGGAAACAAAATCCAACAATATGCAGTATACAAGGAACACACTTAACTGAAAAGAACATTCATAGGGTCAAAGTTAAAGGATGGAAAACAATACTACATGCCCCAGCACCTCAGAAAAAAGCAGGAGTAGCAATTCTGTTCTCAGACAGTCTCAACTTCAAATCAAGAAGGATCAAATGACACAAAGAAGGCCACTATATATTGGTCAGGAGAAACATTCAAGAGGAAGAGGTAACACTCATAAATATCTATGCACCAAACATAGGAGCACCCAACTATGGAAGACAAATCTTAATGGACATGAAAAACCTAATATCTAAGACCACAATCTTAACAGGAGACCTTAACACCCCCTAATCTCAAAAAGATAGATAAACCAGACAAAAAGTTAGCAAGGAAGTAGCAGAACTGAACCAGAGCTTGGAACAAATGGACCTGGTGGGCATATACAGAGTGTTCCACCCAACCACAGCTGAACACACATTTTTTTTAGCTGCACACGGGTCATTTTCCAAAATAGACCACATACTAGACCAGAGGTCATGCGTAAGTATATGCAACAAAACAGAAATTATCCCATGTATATTATCTGACCACAGTGCAATGAACTGGAACTAAATGACAAAAGAAACCAGAAAAACCCGCTAAATTCATGGAAATTAAACAACACCCTACTCAGCAATCAATGGGTCACAGAAGAAATTAAACAAGAAATTCAATAATATCTACAATTAAATGAAAATTCAAGCACAGTTTACTGGAATTTATGGGAAGCAATGAAAGCAGTTCTTAGAGGGAAAATCATAGCTATGAACTCACACATTAGGAAAACAGAATGGGAACAAATAAACACCCTAATGTTGCACTTCCGACAACTCGAAAAAAGTAGAGCAAACGAAACAAAGAGCGGAAAGATGGTAAGAAATCATAAAGATTAGAGCAGAAATTAATTCAATTGAGATGAAGAAAACAGTTCAAAGAATCCACAAATCAAAAAGTTGGTTCTTTGAAAGACTAAATAAAGTTGATAAGGCTCTAGCCAACCTCATTAAAAAGAGGAAAGAAAAAAATTCAAGTACATGCAATAAGGAATGAAAAGGATGAAATCACCACAGACCCAGCAGAAATTCAGAAGATTATCAACAGTTACTTTGAGAATCTTTACGCTCACAGAATAGAAGACACAGAAGAAATGGACAGATTCCTTGAAAGGTACAAATTACCAAAACTGAACCAAGAAGATATAACAACTCTCAATAAGCCAATAACAGCCAATGAAATATGCATTGTAATAAAAAGCCTGCAGACAAAGAAAAGTTCAGGTCCTGATGGATTCACAGCTGAATTCTAAAAGAAATTTATAGAAGATATAATCCCTACACTCTTCAAACTCTTCAATGAAATTGAAAAGGAAACAGTCCTCCCAAAATCATTTCTGGAGGCAAGTATTATACTGATACCAAAACCAGGAAAAGACACAACCAAAAAGGAGAACTACAGGTCAATCTCCCTCATGAACATGGACCCAAAAATCCTTAATAAAATCCTAGCAAATAGAATACAGAAAATCATGAAGAAGATCATACAACATGACCAGGTAGGGTTCATCCCAGGGATACAAGGATTGTTCAATATTAAAAAAATCTATAAATATAATACATTATATTAATAGACTGAAATCTAAAAACCATGTGATCATCTCAATTGATGCAGAGAAAGCTTTTGACAAAGTCCAACACTCATTCATGTTGAAGGTTCTACAGAAAGTTGGAATAGATGGACTCTATCTTAACTTGATAAAAGCTGTGTATGATGACCCAAAAGCTAATTTAATCCTAAATGGGGAAAAACTGAGATCTTTTACTCTTAAATCAGGTATAAGACAAGGATGTCCTCTATCACCCCTCCTATTCAATATAGTTTTGGAATCATTATCAACAGCCATTAGAAAAGAGGGAGAAATGAAAGGAATAAGAATAGGTAAAGAAAAAGTTAAATTATCCTATTTGCAGATGACATGATACTTTACTTGGAAGACCCCAAAAATTCCACCAAGAAACTACCAGAACTGATATGGAAATTCAACAGTATAGCAGGATACAAAGTCAATACTCAAAAGTCAATAGCATTTTTCTACACAGATAACAAGCACACTGAAAGGGAAACAATAGAAATAATTCCTTTTACAACAGCACCATGGAAAATGAAATACCTTGGAATTCACTTAACCAAGGAAGTTAAAGATCTTTTCACAGAAAATTACAACACCATAAGAAAAGAAGTTATAGAAGATTTCAGAAAATGGAAAGATATTCCATGCTCCTGGATAGGAAGATCCAACATCGGGAAGGTGGCCATACTCCCAAAATTGTTGTACAGATTTAATGCAATCCCTATCAAACTTCCAACAACATACCTCCCAGACCTAGAGAATTCATTCCTAAAATTTATTTGGAACCACAAAAGACTTAGAATAGCAAAGGCAATCTTGGCCAATCAAGGCAGGAGGCATCACAATTCCTGACTTGAAATTATTCTACAAAGCCACTGTGATAAAATCAACATGGTATTGGCAAGGAAATAGACCTGAGGATCAATGGAATAGATTAGAAGATGTAGAGGCATCTTTGAACACACTCAGCCATCTGATCTTCAACAGAGGGGCCAAACAAGCTTACTGGAAGAAAGATAGCCTCTTTAACAAGTGGTGCTGGAAAATCTGGCTTTCTACATGACACAAACTAAAACTTAACCCAGCTCTATCACCATGTACTAGCTAAAGTCAAAATGGATTAAAGATCTAAACATTAAAACAAAAACACTCAATCTCCTGGAAGAGAAAGTAGAAGGAACTCTTGAAGACATATGGGTGAGTAAAGAGTTCATGAACAAACATATATTTGCATGGGAAACACTTGAAAGAATCAACAGCTGGGATCAACTCTTCTTGAGTTTCTACATATCAAAATAAATTGTCAACAGAGTGAAAAGACAACCAACAAGTTGGAAACAAACAAGATGTCCATCACATGAGGAATAGTGGCTATCCTTGTAGCCCTTCTTCTTCTCTAATTTTTTGGTCTGCAAACTTAAGTTGTTAACCACCCAAAAGAGAAGCTTAATGCTTCTCTTTTGTTACCTTATAACAGAGGTAGTTGAGCTTAATGTCACTATCTGTCTGAATATCAAACACTTTAGACATAAAACGGAACAGGTATTTTCCATCGTTCATTGATATTCTAAACTTTAAATCCCTATAGAATAGGAAAAAACAATTACACATTTTTACACAGAAAATTAGAAATCTAACCATATTCAACATTGTAGCAGGACAATCCTATGACTTTTTTCTTGTCTCTTGTTTTCATTTATTACATTTTTAAAATAAACTTTTAATTGAGAGAGTATAGCAATAAGTGGTATGACATTGGAAGCAGTACACATTTAGAAGGTACACAAAAATCCTCCCAAAATTATTCCTGGAGACCAGAATGATAGGTTTTCCAGGCATGGTTTTAGTATTACATATTGCTATCCTCCGTGTTGTTGCTTGGTTCACAGATATCAACATATAGAGTTAGTCAGGGTGAGAATTGTACTGATTAACTGCTAGTTTCAAAAACCTTGTGGGGATTCTTAGGACCATTGCCTTAACCATCTTGTATGTACAAATGTCTGGTTCTTCCCCTGCCATGTTACCTAAATTTTCTCCATTCTCTCTCTTCGTTGTTTAATCCTTAAGTGCTTGTTTCCCATTTAACTGTGTTATACTTTTCAGTTTTTATTTCTTCCTGTGAGTTTTTACACTAGGGAGACTATATGATATTTGCACACGTGGATCTGCTTTATTGCACTTATGAGTATATCTTTAAGTTGCATCCACTTATATATGAAGGCTTCAAGTTTATCATTCTTTATAGTTGAGTAATACTCCACTTATAAAAACACCACAAAGTTTTCATCCATTTCTCAGGTGATGGGCATTTTGGTTGTTTCCAAGATTTGGCTATCATAAATTGTGCTGCTATAAACATAGGTGCACATATATCATGATATGATGTTTTTAGTTTTTTTGGGAAAATTTCCAGAAGGATATAGCTGGATTGATTCGGATTTTCAGTCCTTGTTTTTTAAGGAGTCTCCACACTGATTTCCACAGTGGTTGCACCAGTCTACATTCCCACCAAGAGTGGAAAAGGGCTCTTTTTCCCCTCAGCCACTCCAACATTTGTTGTTGGTTGATTTCTTTCTGATAGCCATTCTTTCTAGGGTGAGCTGGTACTTCAGTGTTGTTTTAATTTGCATTTCATGGATATCTACTGATGTAGTACATTTTTCATGTATTTATTAGCTTCTAGTATGTCTTCCTTTGAGAAGTGTGTATTCATGTGGGATGCCAATTTCTGGATTGGGTCTTTAAATTTTGGGGCCAAAATGTTTTTTAGTTTTTTTTTTTTAATTCTAGAGAGAAGACTTTTGTCTGCATGCTTATTAGTTAAGATTTTTTCCAAATTTTTGTGTTGATGCACCTGAGTCAAGTTTTACTTTTGGGCATGTAGAAAGCCAGTTTTTCCAGCACCATTTGTTAAAGAGGCTGTCTTTCTTCCAGTAGGCATGTTTGGTCCCTTTGTCAAAGATAAGGTGGCTGTGTGTGTTTGTAGTTGTTTTTGTAACTTCTAATCTATTCCATTGATCCTCAGGCACACTTTGTTGCCAGTACCATACTGATTTTATCACAGTGGTTTTGTAGTATAATTTCAAGTCAGGAATTGTAATGCCTCCTGCCTTGTCTTTGTTGACCAGGATTGCTTTTGCTATTCTAGGTCTTTTCTGTCTCCAAATAAATTTTAGGAATGATTTCTCTAGGTCTGGGAGGTATGTTGGTGGTATTTTGATAGGAATTGCATTAAATCTATAGAACAATTTTGGGAGTATGACCATCTTCACAATGTTGGTTCTTCCTATCCAGGAGCATGGAATATCTTTCCATTTCCTGAAATCCTCTCTGATCTCTTTTTTTAGAGTACTGTAATTTTCATTGAATAGATCTTTTACTTCTTTAGTTAGAATAATTCCTCAGTATTTCATTTCCTGCGGTGATATTGTAAAAGGTACTGTTTCTCTAATTTCCCTCTCAGTGTGTTTGTTATCTGTGTAGAGGAATGCTATTGACTTTTGGGTATTGACTTTGTATCCTGCTATGCTGCTGAATTTGTGTACCAATTCTAGTAGCTTCTTGGTGAAGTTTTTTGGGTCTTCCAAGTAGAGTATCATGTCATCTGTAAATAATGAAAGTTTAACTTCTTCTTTATCTATTATTATTCCTTTGGTTTTTCTCTCTTATCTCATGACTCCAGATAATGCTTCCAGAACTATATTCAATAGGAGTGGTGATAGAGGACAGCCTTGTTTTGTACCAGGTCTGAGAGTAAAATATTTCAGTTTTTCCCCATTTAGGATTATATTAGCTTTTGGATTGTCATAGAAGGCTTTTATCAAGTTAAGGTAGAGTCCATCTATTCCAATTTTCTGTAGGACTTTGAACATGAATGAATGTTGCACTATTTCAAAAGGCTTTGCTGCATCAATTGAGATGATCATGTGGTTTTTGAATTTGATTCTATTGATATAGTGTATTACACTTATAGATTTGCATATATTGAACTATTCTTGCATCCCTGGGATGTATCCTACCTGGTCTTGATGATTTTCTGTATTCTATTTC
This sequence comes from Ctenomys sociabilis, assembly GCA_004027165.1. Taxonomy (NCBI): domain Eukaryota; kingdom Metazoa; phylum Chordata; class Mammalia; order Rodentia; family Ctenomyidae; genus Ctenomys; species Ctenomys sociabilis. Next base: position 52,561 of record PVKA01005476.1, read on the forward strand.
CTGGCATTTTATTGAAGATTTTTGCATCTATGTTCATGAGGGTGATTGGCCTGTAGTTCTCTTTTTTAGTTGCATCTTTCTCTAGTTTTGGTATTAGTATAATACTTACCTCCAAGAATGATTTTGGGAGGATTGTTTCCTTTTCAATTTCATTGAAGTGTTTGGAGGAGTGTGGGGCTTATTTCTTTTGTCAATTTCTTGTAGGTTTAAGCTGTGATTCCATCAGGACCTGGACTTGTCTTTTTTGGTAGGCTTTTTTTTTTTTTTTTAACATTTTGTCTTTCTTTGGCTGTTATTTGCTTATTGAGACTTCGTATATGTTCTTGATTCCATTTTGGTAATTTTTACCTTTCTATGAATCTGTGACTTTCTTCTGTGTCTTCTGTTGTGTGAGAGTAAAGATTCTTATAGTAGCTTCTGAATTTCCATTGGGTCTGTGGTAATTTAACCCTTTTCATTCCTTATTGCTTGAATTTGAGTTTTTTCTTTCCTATTTTTGATGAGGTTAGCTAGGGCCTTATCAATTTTATTTAGTCTTTCAGAAAACAGCTTTTGGTTCATTAAATCTTTGTATTATTTTCTTTATCTTGAGTGCATTAGTTTCTGCTCTAATCTTTATAATTTCCTTCTATCTTTGGACTTTGGGTTTGGTTTGCTCTTCTTTTTCTAGATGTTTGAGGTGGAGCATTAATATATTTACTTCTTCCTGTTGTTTTCCTAATGTGTGAGTTCTCAGCTATAAATTTATATCAAAGAACTACTTTTATCATATCCCATAAATTCTGATAAGTTGTGCTTGAATTTTTATTGAATTGTAGATATTGTTTAATTTCATATAATCAATTGGCTGCTGAGGAGGGTGTTGTTCAGTATCCATGCATTTATGTGCTATCTTTTGTCATTTATTTCCGGTTTCATTGCACTGCTGTCCTATAATATGTATGCGATAATTTCTGCTTTCTTGCATATACTTAAGCATGACCTATGGAATACTATGTGGTCTATTTTAGAAAATGTCTCATGTACAGCTGAAAAAAAATGTGTGTTCAGATGTGGTTGTGTGGAACACTCTATATATGTCCACTAAGTCCATTTGTTCTAAGTTCTGGTTCAGATCAGCTACATCTTTGCTAATTTTTTGTCTGCTTGACCTGTCTTTTTGGGGTAAGGGGGTGTTAAGGTCTCCTGTCAAGACTGTGGTGTGGGATATTAGATTTTTTTGTGGGCATTAAGATTTGTCTTATATAGTTGGGTGCTCTCATGTTTGATGCATGCATATTTATTAGTGCTACATCTTCCTCTTGAATTTTTCCCCTAACAAATATGTAGTGGCCTTCTTTATTTCATTTGATCATTCTTGGTTTGAAGTTGAGACTGTCGGTGAACAGGATTGCTACTCATGCTTTTTTTGTGACGTGTAGTATTATTTTCCATCCTTTGACTTTCAGCCTATGAATTTCTTTATGAGTTTAGTGTTTCTTGTATACAGCATATTGTTGGATTTTGCTTTGTAGTCCACTATGCCAATCTATTTCTTTTAATTGGTGAATTGAGTCCTTTTGCATTGATTGTTATAATTGAAATGTATTGATTTATGATTGACATGTTATTTACCTCCTGTTGACTATGGTTTTTTCTCTTGTGTTTAATTGATTGCCCTATTTGGTAGGTTCTTTCATTCATGGCATTCTGGTCACTTTGGTCCCTCTCTAGAATATCTTTTGGTAGTCTGTGTAGGATTGGCTTTGTCATCATGAAATTCTTTAGTTGTTTTTGTCGTGTAAGTATTTCATGTCTCCATCAAACTTGAAAGAGAATTTTGCTGGGTATAGCAGTCTGGGCTCGAATTTGTTTTCATGGAGGACTTGAAATACTCTGCTCCACTGTCTTCTTGATTTGATAATTTGTGAAGAGAAGTCTGCTGTTATTCCGATGGGTTTTCCTTTAAATGTGATCTATTTATTTTCTCTAGCCACTTTCACTATATTGTTCTTATGCGGGATTTCTGGAATCTAGACTATTATATGTCTGAGTGCATTTTTTTTAATTGAGTTGATGTTATTGGGAGTTCTACTTGCTTCAGTTACCTAAATGTCAGAATGTTGCCCCATATTTGGGAAATTTTCTGCTATTACTTCTGTCCATATTCTTTTCATATCATTTGTATTGACTCCTTTCTCATTAATGCCTATTGGTCTCACGTTGTTCATCTTTGCATCATCTTGCAGATGTTGAATTATTTTTTCCTGCATCCTAGTTGTTTATAAGAGATCTTTTCTTACCTTTTCACTAGCTGCAACATTGTCTTCAAGATCTCAAACTCTATCTTTACTTTCATTCAAACAGTTTTACCATCTTGTGATTGAGAGTTTAATTTCCTGTATAGCTCTTTGAATCTGCTTTTTTGGGGGCCTCTGGTTAGCTCAGGGGGCCCTGCTGGCTAGCTCAGTTGTGGAAGCCCTGCTTATGGAAATGCAGTCAGGCACAACATATTGTGGTTTGATCACAGCTCCACCTGCCTTACCTGCCCTGCCCTTAAGGCAGCCGGAGCTAGCCAAAAACACAACCAAACCAAACCAAAAAGTCCCTCCCTGCTTTAGGGTTGGGGTTACAGCTCAGCGGCACAGTGACTGCCTGGTAAGCATGAGGTCATCCGTTTGATTCCCAGTAACAAAAAATAAACAAATACAGAAAACCATAAAATCTATTTCTTTCCTAAATTGCTCATTCAGGGATTCCATCATTTTTCTAACCTCCTCTACTTTTTTAATCAATGTGTTTGTTAGAAGCATTTTAATTCTTCCATTATAGTTATCGTTTCTTTTTTTACTTTAGAGATTATTTATGATCTGATTTCCTCTATACTTTTCTGCAGTTGTTTCTTGAAGACACAATTAATTCAGAGATTTCAGCTGTGTGATTCCCAGTTTCTCCTATGCTAGTGTCTCTTGCATTTATTCTGGGTGGGATCGGGACCTGAGACTGCATTTTGCTCCCTTTCTTTGTCATTTTGCATAGCACTGACCTCTGACCTTTGGTGTAAAGCTTTGGTGTAGTTATAACCTTAGCGTCTAACTACATTCTTACTCGAAAGAGATTATATGGCTAAGGCTGTTATAGTTTTGTATTTACAGAGCTACAATTAGGAATACTAATAATGGGTAGTGGTATTTAGCAGTTGACAAACTTTTGTAACTAATGTGTCTGTGTGATTTTAGACAGTAAGAGCAAGCATTATGTCTGTGTAGCTAAGCATTTATTAAATTGGGAATTTGTACATAAGTTAGTTCCCCTAAGTTCTGTCTGATCACCTCCCCTTGATGTACCTGGGGTCTTCCAGGCAGACTAGTTCACTGGGTTACCTGTTGCCCCCTCTGTAGATCAAGAGAGAAAGAGAGAGGACACTATCACAGGTCTGGGTACAGCAACGTGTCTCAGCTTACCAGGTTCAGATCAAGTTTGCAGTTGTCCAGATGTGCCTGGCTTGGGTCTGGCTGCTGTGCTCAGCTTCTTCCTGCTGCATCCCATGGAAGTGAACCTGCTTTGCCTCTCTGGCAAGATGTTCTGCTCCTTCATTAGCTGCGTGGTTCTGGCCCCTAGCCTCTCTGCAGGGACTTCAGCTGCAGAGTTTCACACTAGGCCTGTCGGATAGAGGAGGTTCCCGTGAGTGTGCGGATGGTCCCACATACAGGCCAGGCCTGGACTGGGGCTGGAGGTCCGGCGGGCATGGAGTGGAAGGTCTCACACACACCTCAATGAGGCAGTTCAGACATAGACATTTCTTAGAGCAGCTTTTTGTATAAATAAAAGCTCAGTGAATGGGAGCCATCAGCGCTAGTTAAATGGATGTGAGTAAACCTTGATGTTCAGGACCACACAAGACAGTGCAGTGGTGAGGGGTAGAGGCCGGCCTTGCCTGCAGGAAAGAAAATCCAGCCAGAGGATACAGGACAAGGGGCTGGCTCAGCTGGGAAGTTGGGGTGGGGGTGGGGCCCTCAAGGTGGGAAGGCTGTGTTTGTCTGGGAGCCCAGGCTGGCGGCCAGTGGGTACCCTTGTGAGGACTCCCAGGCTGCTCTGGAGTAGACATAGTGTGATCAGAAACACCCTCTGCCTGGGACTCTGGCTGCTATTTAGCCTGTGGAAGGGCCTAATTGTCATCCGGGGGACAATGGCTGGACCAGGGAGAGGACAAGGAGAGGGACCCAAGTGGACAGACTAGAGACAGCTTATATGAAGTGGACCAGAGAGAGGTAGGGTGTTGTGGCTTATGTCTGGCTATCCTCCCAAAGCCTCCTGTGGTTATAAGTGGGGCTTTTCAGAGTGACTCGATCTAGAGTGTGTGATATGGGGACCAAAGGCGTGTGCTTATTAAACCAGTCCCTCAGTTAGTCTGGTGCTGACCTCATCCCTGTAGCCTGGATATAACAGAAAAGACAGGAAGGCTTATCTTTGCCTTGCTTGCTTTGCTACCTTCTGCAATCATGGATGTGTAATTGCTAAATTAGTGCACTCAGTAGTCTGGCATAGTTCTGGGGGTGGGTAATAGGAAGGCCCTCCCTGGTAGAAGCGTCCCCGCCCTATGGGTATTTAGCCTCACTGGACCTTCAAGGGCTGGGAGGGCTGCTGCTGTGGCTTGTTGCCTGCTGCCTGCTGCCTGCTGCCTGCTGCCTGCTCTGCTACCTTCTTGCCTTCTGCCCGCCATGGACTGTTTCCCCTCCACCCCACCACCCCGCCTTGGAGCCAGCCAACTATGAAAGAAACCTCTGCAAACTGGGAGCTAAACAGTCCTTTGCTCCTTTCACTTTGGGTGTTGGGAATTTTGTCACAGCGATCAGAAAAGTGACTGAGAGTGACTGAGACTTGAGGGTAGGCCCTGGGCTTTGTGCATGAGCAGTGTGATGACAGCACAGGTCTCAGATGGACAGCTGAGTGCTGTGTAGAGGGCGGCTCTCTGGGTACGTGACCCAGTGGCACCCCGAAGAGCTCGCCAGGGCCCAAAGGAGCCTCAGTGGCAGCCCCAGCACCCAGGCCCTCCATCAGGCAGGGCGTCAAGGGGACAAGCGCAGCTGCATTGACCTGGGAAGGCTCACGAGGTCCCCACAGCTCCTCTGTCCACCTAGGTGGGTGGGCAGACTCTGTCCTCTCTGATCAGCACTATTAAGAGAGGAGGCCACGTTCCCCTCTGCTCCGTTGTTCCTCGCCCTGTCCTTAGTCTCCAGGGAAAGGTTGTGTCTCAGCCCTGCCCTAGGGTGCCCAGGCTGCCTCTGGGTCATGTGCCTGCTGGTAGCAAGCATGCATCCATCCGTCAAGTGGGGGAGACCAACACTAATAACCAGCAAGTGGCCCAGCCAGGGGGCAACGCGGAGAACTGACAGCACCTCCCACCTTTATTCTTCCCAGCCTCCATATCTTTGTCCTGAGAACCCCACCTTGGCTGGGCAGCAACCTACAGACAGCCAGGAACGAGGCTCCAGAGTAGGCAAACACCTTGTCCCACCTGCTCCCCCAGGAGCTCGCCATTTCTTATGGACTTCCCTGGAAGAGCCCTGGATTTGAACAGGACAGACTTCTTTCAGTCCCAGCCATGTGACCTTGGGCAGACTGCCCTCCCTTGCTGGGCCTCTGGGTCCTCATCTGCACAATGGGGCAATGCCAATGCCAGCACGAGGCTTGTCATGGGAATTAGAGGAGGTTTTTAGGGAGCTGGGCACCTGCATGGCCTGCACAGGGCTTTCTGAATATGAAGGGCTTCTATTTGCTCTATTGGGGACTCCACGTACACATGGTGTGCCCCTCTAAATCCCACACATGCCCTCTTCTACCCACCATGTCTTGCCAACATACACTTTGAGGGCTGCCTCATGCTGTGTCGCTGCAAGTGTGTGGGTTCTGGACCATGACTCGGGGATTTTTGCTTTGGGTGTCAGGTCCCTCATTCACTCACCAGTTTGCAGTCCTGGAATTGCTTTCCTCGTGGCTGGACTGGCAGGAGAAGGGAGTGCGGGAAGTGGAAGGCCCAGGGCTCCAGCTACAGGGAGGCCGGAGTGATACCATCCACACCCTGCTGCCCTCCTCAGCTAGCTCAACGTCAGCCCTCACCTCCCAGGTCTTCTTCTGCTGATTCCTTCAGATCCTCTCCACACGGGCCTGCCAGGGCTGGTCGAGGGTGGCCCTGCGGTGGGGTTCGGGACTTTCTTCCCATTCTTCTCCTTCTCTTTCTCCTTGTCCTCTTCTTCTCCTCCTTTTCCTCTTTTTCTTCTGTCTTAGAAGAAGACAATTCAGGAGACACTATGGCTTCCTGCCCTTTGTTGTGTGGGTCAGAGGCAACTAGTTGGGGTCATGAGGAGACAGCTTTGCCACAAAGATCCCTTCCAGAGCAAGAGGGGGAGAACCTGGCCCTGGAGACACTGAGTTTTGTTTTTCACCAGGCCTTAGGACTTCATTAGCGAGACAGTAAATATCCAGGAGGGTTGGAATTTTCCATCAAAACGCATGCAGATGACTGGCTCTGGGCCCTGTGCCCTGTGCCCCGCACCCACATCCCAGCCCAGCATTCCCCAGGGCTGCCGTTTCCCAAACCCTTCCTCTCTCTGGGCCTGATGACTACAGAACTTGCTCTTTGGGTGCCTATTGTCTTTCGGGACAGTGTGACATTGCAGAGGCCAAGCTCATGGGCAGAGTGAACTACCTAAGCTCAAACTTGACATTCGCTTCCACTCCTGCGGTCTCAGGCTAGTACCCTCCCCTTCCTACTGGCTCCACTTCCTTTGCATGAAATGAGATGCAGCTTCCTGTCAGAGGCCTGGACATCAGTGTCACCTGCTTCCGCCTCTATTATCAGCATTGCTGTAATAAAAATAACTTATGCAGATAAGTCTTTGAACCATCCCCCTCCAAGATATTCAGAAATAGAATTTCTAGGTCAAAAATGACAAACTTCTAGAGCATTTGCAATACATCTGCTCCATAGGAAAGCACCCGTGTTCCCGCCTCACCAAGGAGGTGAGAGGTGACTTCTCACTGGGGTTGTTCTTTTGTCTTTGGAAGTTGATGCTCAGAACAAAGCATCCCATTTTCTTTATATTTGGAACTACAGGTAGCATTAAGCTTCCTCTCATGCTTACTGGCACACGGCTGCCTCTCTCCCTTAAGTCCGCAGTTGTTCTTTGTCCTGTTCATGTAATTGTCTTCTCCTATTTATTCCTCAAAGGTTTATACATTTTTTTCCCTTAAATATCCTGATACTTATTTTCTCAGAGCATTGATTAGCTTTTACTTTTGTTTGCGTGGTTGGATAAAGCAAGTTTACCCATTTTCTTTTTTGCTGCAAAACACATTATTCATTACTTATGAATGTTCGTTGGAAATTATGTGCTAGAGTGTCTCGAGTTAAGGCAGGGTAGGGCTCATTTGGACATTTGGGAAGCACGCCGCACTGGTGGCAGTCTCCAGAGCTCCCCAGCCAGGCTGGGACAGGGCTAGCATCTGGATGCTCCAGACCTTTATTCGGTGGGATTCAAGTCGAGATGCTTCTAGGAACAAAGAAGGAAACATGAGCTTTTACCGACTAGTGCCGGCTGGCACAGGAGTCCTTGGCCCCGGTCTGCGGCCCAGTGCCTGCCAGTGTGTACCACGAGCCCTCCTACCTGGGAACTCAGCACATGGCTGCATTCTGGCTGAACATGGGGGCCCTCTGGGCTGTGGCCAGCCACACATGGCCGCACTGAGCAAGATGATGCCTGGGGCGGGGCTCTTCCGGGATCCGCTCAGAGCTTGATGACTCTAGAGAGTCTTCCCTCTTCTGTCCGCTGCTGCTTCCCTGTGAAATATGCCTCTCCAAATCTCAGGTGATGCTTCCAGGAGTCAGCCAGGACCCGAGACCCCGTCTTTCCAGACAAGATTTGAAGAAGGGTGGGTGGACAGGCCCCTTGAGATGCCTCTTTCCCTATGTCGGGAAAGGGATGTTCTGTAAATCTGCCAGCCAAGTTGCTTCTTCCTGAAGAATGCAGAGACCACGTGCCGAGCAGGATCCAAGACAAAGAGCTCCCTCAGAGGAATGGAGGAAGACAGACAGAGCGGGATTCAGGCCAGGGCCCTGCTCCATCCACTGTGCCTGAACCTTGGGGCTCCCCAACAAGGAATGAAGATTTCAAGTCCTCTCTCTCTTAAGAGTCAGGGTGCAGACCTGGGCTGGGCGGATGAACTCCAGCCACAAGCTCTCTGCCATGGAGGTCCGGGGCTCCAGCAGCGCAGGACAGCTCTTAGAAAAGAATTGCAGGTCAAGGTCAAAAACTTTTTGAATCGAGTTGTCATATTTAGCAAGCATGTAATGCGGTATTCCCAGTTACATTTGAATTTTAGTGCAGTAACAGAATTTTTAGGATATGTCCCATGCAATATTTAGGACATAATTATACTAAAAAAGTATTCATTGTTTTTCTAAGATTTAAATTTAACTGTGCATCCATATTTATCTGGCCTCCCTAACTTGGACGCTGAACAGATCACAGAAGCCTAAGAGGCATCAGAGGTAACGGTGACAGTCCCTGTGCCTTGGCTGGGACTCTGCAGGGCCTCCGTTAGCTGTGAGGAGTAGCTGTTTGCAACCTCGGACAGGGAGACAGGTTTCTGATCAGGAAAGGGGTGAGAGGGAAGAGAGGCTGGTGGAGACAGTGTACTGGACCAGCCACTGCGTCTACCCTTCCCCATCACAGGGAAGGAGCACATCCAGGCTGAGAGGGACGGTGGCTGCCACTGGCCTGCTGTGCAAGCATGCTGACACCTTGCTCCTGGCTGTGTGTGAGTGGCTGTCCTCAGCCCCCACTGCTTGGACCCTGAATGGTGTGTGGCCCAGCAATCAAGTTCTACAGATGGCAGCATAGGCAAGACCAGTAGCATCTAAATCACCTTGAAAATCACTCAACCTGCCAGGTGTAGACCTCAATCGTGGCTGAGCCCCAGCGAGGGGTGGGCGGGTGTTCAGACACCCAATTTGCGGGCTGGAAAGCATGCGTCTGTCTTGGGACTCCAGTTTCCCTCACAGCACAGCATGGAGTGTTCAGGGCTCTGGGAACGGAGGGGCGCCACAACTGACTGGCACTCTTACTGTGTATATTGCTTTGTTCACAGCAGTGGGAATTTGAATGGTGGGAAGCTAAATATATTCAGGTGACTACCTCAAACTGAAAAGAGGCATCAAAAGATTTCAGAACTGGAAGCCCCAATTTTATCTATAGCACAAAGCAGAATTAGAAAGCTTGCCCAGGATGGCCTGGTTCATGGAAATCACTCAAGTTTCCTAAGCTCCTCGATGATAGGCTGGGATTGACTTTTAGGGAAATACTACCTGAAATCGGCCTCAGCGCTGATCCCAATTTATCCAGAGAAGGCCCTGTAGGTGTTGCTGTTCTTGGACCCGGTTTTCAATTATCGAAGCATACAGTTTTTCCCAATGCAGTTTTGATTCTCTTCTTAGCAAATGTCAGCCAGATCTGGCTGCCAAAACAAATACACCCTGGGCTAGGGTGGAGTGGGTGGGAAGGCTCTATGACTGATATTGACTTCCCAGTCTGGAGGCTGGGAAGTGCAAGATCAAAGCCAGGGCGGATGTGTGCTTCCTGGCCAGCCGGCTGCTTCCTGGTCTGCAGGTAGTGCTTTCTCATTGTTCCTCTGGCGCTGGGCCCGTTTCTGAGGCCTCCACCTTCAGTATCTCATCATCTGTACCAGGCCCAGCCTCTGCACACCACTCAGGCATTCAAGCTTCACCTCCTGAGCTCTGGCAGGCATGCACCTCCAGCCTATAGCACCTGGATGGTGCTTGAGTGGGACAAGGGGAGAGCTACGCTAAGAACATCAGGGTGACTGGTTGCCACTCCTTTCAGGTCCACATGAGGTTTCTAACTTTATATGGGCCTGACCTGGAGAAGATTTACAATCCCCAGGTCATGGGCGGAAAGCTACCGCATTGTCTCAGTGGGACTCGCCACAGTCCCACAAGTCTGAAAGTGCCCCACTGATCACTTGATTACCTGTTTGTTGTTTCTTGTCCCTTCTGGACCAGGAGCCCCTGAAGGGAAGATATCACCTCTCTTTCCTGACACACAGGTTGCCCTCTGTGCAGGACTGTTGATTAGATGAGGAAAAACAGTGGGTGAGAGAGAGGGAAGAAGACACCCCGGTCCCCCGGGCTGAGGCGGAGGCTGCACCCTGAGCATGCAGCACCCAGTCCTGTCCACCTCGCTGCACCGCTGGCATCCTGTGGGTGGCACTCTTCCATCCTCACTCAGGACCCTCATGTGACTTCTGTCTCTGCGTGCCCAGGTTCCAAGTGAGTGGCACTGCCTGGGCTCTACTGGACTGTCCCTCTGGGTGCTCACCTGGCATCTCCTGAGAGCTGTGACAATGACGCCCAGAAACCCAGGCCTCTACCTCTGTGTATTATTCTACTGGTGGGTGGTAGAGCTTAATGGGAGTGGTGGAGGTTTGCTTGTGCATTGAGAGTCCACTAAGATTTTACTGTGCAAATATTCAGGACGCAAAGGTAAGGGTTTTCACAGCACAGCTTGCGCTCTGCCTGGGCAGGAATGGCCGCCAGCCTCGGCAGGAGGTCAAGGCTGACTTCATGCCTACAAAGGCAGAAATGACCCATTTCCGTCAGACCACACTCGCTTCTCTTTTCTTGTCTCCTACTATCTCTGCACCACTTGTGTCCCTAGATGAGCCCTAGAGAAACACCTGGGCTGCAGGGTGTGGCCACCTGGATGCGAGGTGATCTTTCAGAGGTAAAGCACATGGGGCCGGGTGCAGCACCAGGGGCAGGTGATTCCAGAATCAAGGTCTCATGGAGAATGACGGGGCCAGCACTTTGAGGCAACTTCCAGCCTTGTGCACATGAAGCTGCCCCCTATCATCCTGGGCAGCTGTGCCTGGCGGCCAGAGGGGAAGAACTCAGGGCAGGAGGCCACTGGACTTCCCACGGTGTGACTGGGGGCTCAGCAGAACTGCCCTGACACACATGCGTGGGCACACTCGCATGCACGCTCACAGGGCCACACACAGTGCCTGGCAGGAACTGGCATGCTCACGGTCCATACACTGCCACAAGATGAATGGCTTTGCCGTGTGGCTGCAGGTAGTAGAGGCCTGTGGCAAGGGCTATAGACACACGTACAATGTGGACAGCTCTCGGAAGCTTGGATCATGTTCCAAATGTGCTTTGATTGCAGTGGGGGCATTGGAGTGAATCGAAGGTCTGGACAGTGATGCCCGCTCTTTAGAAGATTCCTAATATTTATCTTGGAATTAAGGAAAGTTGTAGCTGCAGGTCATCTGCTCGCTCCCTTGCTTCTGCAGGTGGACACTACAAGACCTGTCTTTTTGATTGTCTGCCCTTTGACTGGAGCCCTTATTACAGACACCTGACGTCACCCTGGGGTCCCAGGCCAAGGCTACTGCTCCTGGGGAACAACCATGCTAGGGTCTGGATTTCAGGGTGAGGGGATCTCCTCCTCAGCTCCACCAGGCAGGCAGACAGGAAGGGACGTGTGTGGGGCTGCCAGCAGCTTGTCTCCTTAAAATATTCCAGTCACATCACTGGCAGTGCAGCCGTACCCCGGGCGCATTGTAACCAAGGGAGGATTTCATTTTGTTTTTGAAATGCTGTTATTACACACTCAGGAAACCCACAAAGGCACCTTGGCAGGACTGGATCAAATAAATACCTGAACTCGGAGTACAGCAACGTTTACTTAGCAAATGACATTTTAATGCTGTGAGTTGAATTTACATACTAATTAAAATTTCCCTTTAATACACTGAGACTTTTGGCCTCCCCGCCTACCCATGGTGACAAAGATTATTATGTCCTGTCAGACACAGCTTCCTGGAGCAGGTGGGGATGCATTTGCAGCATCCCCTGCTTACTTCCCCAGGTAGAATTCAGTGTCTCGGACCCCCGCACCCCCACCTGCTGCTCTGGGCAGGATTGGAGTCCCATGGGAAGCCCTGCCTGTGACCACAGGTCACCACCAGTTGGCGTTTCAACAATAAAGGAAGTCCTAGACTACTTTGATGGGATGGGGCCTAAGGCCCTTGTCATCCAGTGCAGTGCCTTCTGGGCATTCTTCAGGTATGCTTTGGTGGTCTTGGGTGAACCTTCTCAAAACAGCAAGCCACCCAGGTAGAGGAGAGCCATTCTGGGTCTGAGACAAGAGTCTCAGCGAGGGAGTCCTAGGCCCTCTGCCTGGGGGCTCAAGGAGGTGCTGGCTTCTCTGTGGCCCCTCTTTCCCTCTGGTGAGCCCTCGGGTTTTGCTTTGGGGCAATAGCCCAACCTGAACACTGGGTGAGTAAGTGGAGGCTAAGGGAGCCCTGCTTCCACCTGGGGCCATGTAGAGCTTTCCTTCTTCTCAGTGCTTGTGTAAGAAATGACCCACTTGCAGCCTGTTCTCAGGGGTGGCTTCTCCTCAGGAGTCCCTGACACCCTGCCCAGCCACTGTTGATTACTCATTCAACCCTGCAGCAGCCAAGCCCTGAGCTGGGCACAGTGGGGCAAGGCTGGCGAGACCCCGTTCCCTCCAGTCTGTATTTAGCCAGGGAGATGGATTGTACACCTGAGAGGCTCTCAGAGGGTGGCAAGGGCCAGGGAATGCAGAAATCCCCTGGGAGCCTGCTCTAAGCTCACTCGCTCTGGAGACACTATCTCAGATGACTGTCACAGCACCTCGGTGGTAGCATCTTCCATCACTGTCATTCCCACTTCATTTCATAGGAGAGGAAACAGATGCTTGGAGTAGCTTGCCCGGAGTCCTGCAGCATGTAGGGGGCAGAAGGACAATAACACAGGCTATGGGGACAATAGGTGGCGAGGGTATGACCTTTCTTCTATTTTTAAGCAAACGTTAATAGAAACAAAGCATAACTCACACTTGGAAAATTACAGGAAACGTAAGGGCTCTGTTCTCTGAATCTTCACCACCTGGTCAGCCTACGTTATCACCCTCCCTGGCAACACAGAGACCACTCCTGCCGGGAGCATTGCCTGCCCCTGTCTCTTCTGGGTGCATCCTCATAGGAGCCGCATCTCTTCTTGAAGCGCATGTAGACAGCATGGAGATGCTCAGCTCTTCTGCGCCTGGCTGCGTTGCGCAGTGTGGCCCAGACAGACGCAGGTGGGGATAAGCAGCAAAACACTGATTTGTCCTCCCTCACTCTGTTTTCTGTGCCTTCATCATTGTGCGAAGTTGACTATATGCATTCTTTTGGCACTTCGTGACATTTAGGTTGCTTCCGGTTGAGGCTCTGCGCAAGACTTCTGGGCTTGTGCAGCACGTTCGTGGACCTGCGCACACGCACCTGCTGGGTCTGCAACCGCGGGGAGCTGAGGGGCCCTGAGGTATAAGCACTTTACTACACATCGCCAAGCCATTTCCCAGAGTCAAACCTTCCCCCCTACCTGCAGGTAGGGGGCGCTCTGCTCTTTACCCCCACACTTGCTATTACCTGAGACCTGAGTTTCAACTTCTAGCAGTTCTTGTAGGTACGTGTCATCGCATCTTAGAGAACGGCTCTAATTTGCAGTGTCCAAATTTGCAGATGAACAAGATGAAACTCCTGTGATATGCTTCCTGGGCGTTCAAATGTTCTCTTTTGTGAATTTCCTTTTTACACTTGTGTCACTTTATTAACGATTCAGTTCTTTTTGCATTTTGCATGTGCAAGTTCTTTCCTGAGTTTTTACATTAAAAATATTTCTTCTACTCTGTGCCCTCTATAATTTAGTGGTTAGTTTTGTGAGGTAGATGTTCTTGATGGTAATACGGTCCAATTTAGAAAACTTTTCTGTTCTGGACAATGTTTTTTATGTCCTATTTAAGAATTCTTTGTCTATACAAAGATCATGCCGAGGATCTCCTCTGCTATCGTTGTGAAGCCTCACTGTGCATCTTCTATATTTGGATTCACAAGCGCTCTGAGAACTGATTTTTGTTTATACTGTGAGGTAGGGGTCAGTGAAGGCCTCTCTTAGTCAGAGAAGTCACGACCACTCTGGGATTGGGGCAAATCAGTGTGGTAAATGAGTCAGAGACAGCCTGTCCCAGGATGAGCTTGTCCTAGAGCCTAGAAATCCCTAGATGTTTCTCTGGCACCATCATCAAAATAGAAATAAGGCAGTATCCCCTCTTCCAGAAGACAAATAAATCTACTATGACTAGATCTTTACTGAGGAAATGACTGGGCCGTCCTAGGTGAACTTGAAGTAAACTGGTACTAAGTTGATCTCAAGACTCACATGCCCATCCTGAATAAACGATGACGTTGTTCACTCAAGAAAATACTGTTGGGGGCCGAGGAGATGGCTCAGTGGAATAAGCACTTCCTGACAAACTCAAAGACCTGAGTTCAATCCCCGGTTCCGCCAAAAAAAAAAAAAAAATACTGTTGGCCACCTACTATGTGCTGGATGCTGTGGGGACCATGGTAGGACAGAGGCATAAGGTCTGTGCATGTGTCCTACTATCCTTCTTATGAGGGAGACACAAGCTCAGATTGGGGTCAGAGGGAGAAGTTCACAGAGCTAGAAAATTGGGAAGATGGAGTGCAGCTCCTGAGGAGGCCTGGGGCATCTTTCCCAAAGATGATGCTAACTAACTGAGCTGTATCTGAGCAGCTGTGTCAAAGACAGCACTGTGCAAAAGCCACAGTTGAATACCTCACGTTTTGGTCTTCTAAATGTGTACCATTTCTGATGTCTTATCAATTATTATTATACTCTCTTTAAAATATATTAAAAAATAATAAAGTACAAAGGTGAAGAAAAAGTTATTGAGGTTTATTGAAAGCAAATGTTAATGTTCAGTTATCTCTCCATTCTTTCAAATCTGTATCTGTTAATCTGAGCAACAGATTTGATGATAAAAATATGTAATATAACAACCAGTGTTAATTTGCTATTCTTGTCTTTTTTTCATGATTTTATTGAAGAACAAATAGCAATGAGACAGTTTCAAATCAAATTAGTTGAACAGATTCAATATTTAATACATTGCATATTGTTTTCTTAGTGGTTCTTTGTTGTACAAGGTGCAGACATGATATTGTATTTACAAACATTATTAGAGCAGATCCCTTTATTCAATGAATTAAGAGAATGTAGCTGTATACCTATCTTTTCTTTAAAGCTGATTTATAGTACAGTTTCAATAATTAATACTTTATCCATTGTTATCTTTCTAGTGGTTATCCATAGTACGAGGAGTAGACAGGATATCCTGTCCAAACACTGTTAGTGCAAATCTTTCTTCTCATAGAATTACACAAAAGTAGCTGCATATTTATCCTAACTGTTCTGTATATACAAATACAGAATGGTCCTTCCTTTGTATCCCCTTTTTTTGTTTAGTACTGTCAGAGATGGGTATTCTATTGGCATTCAATTATTATAAGTGCTTGAATTCAGTGGAACACTCCAACACAGTCCAGCAGTCCACAACAGTAGTGGGTTATCCACAGAAGTTGTTGACTAGAGCCATTTACAGCTTAGCATATTATTATGGCTTTACTTTATATACCTCATTATTATACTTTTCTGCTGGATGGTTAAGACCAAGATACAGCAAGACCTACATAACAAGAAATGTAACTTTTATATATGATAAGGTCAGTCAAGTCCCCTCAGGGTTTATCCTGTAACCCGGTACCTCACTTTGCAGATTCTTTGCCAGTGTCAGCCTTGTGGACAAGTCACGGCCATTGCTTGACCAATTTTCTCTCTGTGAAAGACAGAGAAACTTTTCTCTCTATGTGACTCTCCTTAGGCACACTATACATCATCATCTCATTCCTCCTTGGCTCCATAATCTCCTCAAGCAGAAAATTTGGGACACAATTGAGTTCCATGATGTTATAGTACAGGTTCTCCTATGTCCTGAGTCTTCCCTGACCTTGAAAGGGTAGGGCTGAAATGTTGGCTGACCTTGCAGGCCTTCCATTTCTCCAATTTTTGATCTACAAACTTAGGTTGTTAACCATCCAGAAGAGAAGCTGATTATTACCCTGCAACATGTGCAGTTCAGTTTACCCTAACTATCTAACTATCAAACATCTTAGGCATAACGTGGAACAGATATTTTCCATCAAGTATTGATGTATTGAATTTTAAGTCCTTACAGAATATGAGGGAAAAATAGCACTATCCACATATTATTACACAGAAATTTAAAAATCTAACCATATACAGCCTTGCAGCAGAACAGTCCTGTCACATTTTTTCCTTGTGTCTTTTTTTTTCTTCATTTATTTCTATTCTTGTTTTGAAAGTATGTACCATACATATTGTTGTATGTTATTGTTTCTGTCTTTGTTTTTGTTATTTGTTTTTGTTTTACTCTTTAAAATTAAATTAAAGAAAAAACAAGATGTGAGGAATAGGGGCTATTAATTAGGTAAGCAGAGGAGAGAAAAGCGTATCAGCTAGAGGGGTGTGTGCACAGAGGTCTTGAGGTAGGGTGCATGAACAGAATTAGCAACAGGACTGAGGGAAACCTGGTGTTTCTGAGACAGAAAGCCTGAGTCCTTGTGAGGTACAATGAGGCAAAGGCTGTTGAGAGCCAAGCATATGGAGTAGAATGTTGGCAGGGGGACTGTAATCCCAGGACTCTGAGAAGCTGAGGAAGGAAGGAGTCCAAGCTTGACCGCAGTCTGGACAACTTTGGAGACCTTGTCTCAAAATATAAAATACAACCAGGAGATGTAGCTCTGCGCAAAGGCTCTGGTTTTAGTCTTCATTACTACAAAAAATAAAAATAAATGAATAAAACCGGCCACATCCACCCTCAACTGACCTCACCACTGACCTCCATGGAGGATGAGACTGAGGCCTTGGATCACAGGTTACCACAGTCTAGAGTGGATTATGGGTAGAAATGAGCCTTCTGGTCTCCAAGCATTCCCAATCCGCATTCTGGATGACTATCACTGCTCTACATAGCTTTCTTGCTAAGTTTTTGATTAAAGTTCTTAAAATATAGGCCTTGAATTTGAGATCAGAATTCTCTTGCAGTCACATGGATAAGGCAGTCCAACTGAGAGTCTGTCTTAGAAAAACAAAAGTCCACAAGAAAAAACCTCTCCAAAGCACAAAACTACATTTTGGTTCTGAAGGTCATAAACTCATAGCTATGTTGTCTACTGGTTTATTTGTACATAAAAGAACATTCTAGAAGCACATGCTGTCTTGTGGGAGGTTTGTAAGAATGCTGAGGGGAGATTGTTGTGGCTTGTGGCTGGAAAGTGTTTGTGCCCTGTGCCCAGGCTGAGGAGCTCCTAGGGACTATGCTGGGTCATAGTCTGCGGGACAGGTGGAGAAGGCACAGCATGCATCTGGGGCCCCTGCTGGCTGAGCACCCCGATCTCTCATGCCACATGTGGTTCCCTCGATTTCCTCATAGCACGGTGGCCTCAAGGCCGCCACCTTCCCCCTGGGTGGCTCAGGCTTCCAGGAATACAGATATGGACGCTGACAGGACCCAAGGACAAAGCCTGAAGAAGGGGGCATCTCTATCATCACACCCACTGGTCGCATCCTTCACAGACAAGCCAATGTTTAAGAGGAAGCAATACAGACTGTACTTCTTGGTAAGGAGAACACTAAATAATGTACAAGCATCTTGACTGCCCTCAACCCTGATCTTCATGGTACCTGGGAACCTGAAAGACAGCAATAATGAATGACAAGAATTAAACCAAAAATACATAGGTGGATCATGGGAAAAAAAAAGAAAGCAAAACATGTGACATGTTTTGTCCCTAGTGAAAAATAAAAGCCACTTAATCATATATCTTCTCATTTGTCCATGGATTCACTCAGTGATGAGAAGATCTGTGATGTGTAAAGGCACTGCTCCTAACAGTGGTGATGCAGAAATAAACAAGCCAGATAAGGCCCAGAAGTTATGGAGCTTTAAAAGCTATTAGAAGAGGAAAATGCTAAACAAATGCAACCACTTTTTAGTATTCACAAGAGATTTTTCCCAGGAACCCTTGGGGGTACCAAAAATCTACAGATGCTAAAGACCCTTATATAAACTGGTGTAGTATTTGTAGATAACTTACACATATCTTTCTGTGTACTTTAAATCATCTCTAGATGACTTAAAATACCTAATAAAATGTAAATGTTATGTAAATAGTTGCTATACTGTATTATTTCAGGGGTAATGACAAGAAAAAGTCTGTATTTGTTCAGTAGAGACAGAATTTTTTCCTGAATATTTTAAATCCATAGTTGGTGAAATCTATGGTGTGAAGCCCACAGATATAGAGGGCCAATGGTAATTACAAGAATATTTAACCACCAAAGGCAGTGTCATGGGCTCATGCAACCATGTTTTGGGACTTCTTGAACCAAGCAGAATCAGGGATTTCCTATGAAGAAAGCAATATGGATTGGACCTGAATGAAAGACACTGGGCCTAGTGCGGGGGAAAGCCATCTCCTCAGCCCAGGGAGCATAGGAAAGCCCTCAGAAGCAGGAAGACAGCACAGAGGTCAAGCTGGCTGGCGTTCAGTACTGAAGATGGGGAAGATGGTGCTGTGTGTGTCGGTGGGGCCTGGCCAGGTAGACTCCGGGAAGGACCTTGTCACACCACACTGGCAATGGTCAGCTGCTGAGCTCCTGTGCATTCATTCCTCTTTGCTCCCCTTAAGCCCCAGGAGGCTGGGACTGTGTCAGTGTCCTCCCTGGCTATCAAACTTTCACTCTCCACTCCAACCTGAACGCAGCCAGGTGGGCGCTGTGGAGCTGCTCCCCACCCCAGCTTTCAGCCCCGACCTTCATGGAAACGAGCCTGCAAGCTCTGCTTTGGGAGTTGGTCCCACGGGGCTCCCTGCTGTGTGCTGGCTACTCTGTGCTGCGGCACAGGCTGTGTTAGACTCACTTTCAGTGTTCCTACGAATCTGCTCATGCTGTATTTCTCAGGTAGCATGAGCCTCAAAAGGCCTTGAAAGCCTGTCTGAGACTCTGTCCTGAGTATTATGGACATTTCCAAAGGAAGAGCCAAAACTACTCAAAGCTGTTAATGCCATAGAGCGCAGAGACCAGCAGCCAATGACCACTGGCGGTAGAGCCCGCCTGTGGTGTCCGCCGCAAGCTGTCACCAGGTGACAGACGGTACTAGCGGTGATCAGGACCCAGTACAGCTGAACTACGATGTGCAGCACAAGCGGCACCAGAAGGTGGTGGCCAGCAGTGAGGTGACCAGCAGCTGGTGATGTCAGTCCCTGGCATTCACCATTAACTGGTACTATGTGGTAATACCACGGCAGCTGACAGAGCTGCACTTCACCAAATCACACTTACGGAGCCCTAGGCAGACTGGAAAGCAGGTGGTGTGGGTTGATGCTTGCTCCAGAGGAGCATGTGGAGATGGAGAATATTTGGGAGGTGGAGTGAACCACCCTTGCAGAAGCCGAAGAGTCAGTTTCAAAGGAAGATCTTAAGTATCACTTGTGAAATAAGTACGTGTGCTCTTTTTGCCATCACTGGGACAAAATACTCCCTACCTGCACCAAAGGGAGGAGAGGTTTATTGGCCCAGTTTCTAGGGGGCTCAGTCCATGGCTGCCCAGCTGCAGGGTGGAAACACCTGGGGGAAAGGGCCTGGACATGGAACAGCTGGTCGTCCATAGCAGCCAGCAAGCCGAGTGCAAAGGAAAGAGCGGGGGGACAAGAATCCAAAATATGCGAAATATAGGTTCAGAGCCCCAGAGACCCACCTCCAACCAGGCCCTGCCCCCAAGACCACACTCAGTTACTCATCGTGGGTGAATCCGCTGATGAGTGCAGCACCCCTGGGAGCATGAGACTCTGGGGAGCAGGGGTATTTGAGATCTAAAGCATAAACAAGTGGATGTCAGAGGTGAGAGAAGGTTTCAGGGAAGATGCCAAAGTTTGGAACGTGAGCTGAGGTGGGCTTTGAAGCTGCTGTTGGAGCAGCTGATGGGAAAAAGAAAGGCGAATTCAGTCTGAGACATAGTGAGTCTTTAGTATCCAAGGAATACCTGCCCCTCCAGGGATGAGGTTTCCTGCAGGGCCTGGGGCTCTGGTTGCTCTGTTTCTGAACTTAAGCTCCAGAACAGGGCCTGACCCCTCTGCTCAGCCAGGTACCTGGTGCAAATGCAGCTCCCACTGGAAGGCAGGTAATGCCCCCAGGAGAAGCTGGAGCCCACTCCCAGGGCTATGGTGGGTGCTTGGATCTCTCATGGGGGATCTCAGCCTCTAGCCCCACTGACTGAAGACTCTGGGCTCAGTGAGGTACCTGCCCCAGCCCCGGCCTCCAGCCTTAATTATGCTGGAGACTGTTTACTGTGTGTAATTATGGCCATTAGCGGACCAAGGGAGGCCACATTCCTTCCCTCCAGCCGTCTTCCTGACACTGTAATCCACAGCTGCACATCTGCCTTCATGGGCAGGAAGCAAAGGTGGCCAAACTCGGTGCTATTACCAGGAAATGCTTATTTCTGTGATTTTCTGGACCGAGCAGAAGGACGGTACTAATGAAAAGGAAACACACACACACAAACACACACACACACACACACACGGAAACACGAGCAAACTTCAATTCCTTATTTGATTTGTATTTTTAATATAAGAAATAGTTCCTGCGTTCTGTCTAGACCCCTCTCTTCCTGCCCGCTTGTCTATCCTTCTGTGTTCATTCTCTAATGATACACGAGCCTTAATTTTATCATCTGTATCCATCTTCCTTTTGTGTCTGTCATTCTATGCTTCTTGGATTTGGGGCACAACAGCGGTGGGGGCTCCAGGGTCCCTGTGGAAGAGACAAGACTCCATGCAGGGCAGCGGGGCCGTACAAACTCAGCATCCGGTCCCTAAGCAGGTGCAGAATGAGCGCGCAGATCCCGCTTGCCCTGGACCTGTGCTCCTCACGGCTCTGACTTGAAGAGGAGGTCAGCATTTCCACACTGCTGCGCAGGTGCCAGGCGGAGTGGAGATGGGCTGTGCGACTCCTTGGGTCACCTGACTGACAGATGAGGCCGGGACTTGACCGTTGGCAGCTCCTTCCGAGGCGCAGCTGCAGCCGGCGACCTTCCGCGTGAACATCTTCCCCAGGTGCACCTGCAGGTACAGCTGGCAGCACAGACTCCCAGGGTCTTCTGGAATCGGCCCTCTGGCTTTCCCTCTATTGTCACAGACTGCACACCGAGGTGGGCAGGCAGGAACGTTTGGAACAGGGCCTTGGGATGAGCTGTGTGATGCAGACCCATGGTGCCACCAGCTCTCCATGTGGACATGGGCTGGGGCCTAACTTGTATGTGCTGCAAAGGCTGGGAGCCCCCCGCACACCCCAGGATGAGAGGGCAGGTAGGCAGGCAGGGCAGGGGGTGGCGGGAGCAGAGGATGGAGGGAATCCCGAGGAGTCAGCCTGACCCCAGGAGCAGTAGTGTGGTGTCCCCTTTCACCCCCTCCCACCCACGCAATGGGGCTTTCATTTTTTTGTGCACTGGTTTTAAAATTGGTTACACAGCCCTCTTCTTTTCTCCGAGGCCGAAGCAACGCGGGGAAGACGAGAGTAACCCTGAGGTTGCAGCTACCACCATGAGCCTCCTCAAGAAGCCCAAGAGTGAGATGACCCCAGAGGAGCTGCAGAAGTGAGAGGAAGAGGAATTTAACACGGGTCCACTTTCTGTGCTGACCCAGTCAGTCAAGAACAACACCCAGGTGCTCATCAACTGCTGCAACAACAAGAAACTCCTAGGCCGGGTGAAGGCCTTTGACAGGCACTGCAACATGGTGCTGCAGAATGTGAAAGAGACGTGGACTGAGGTCCCCAAGAGCGGGGAGGGCAAGAAGAAGTCTAAGCTGGTCAACAAGGATGGCTACACCTCCAAGATGTTCCTGCGCAGGGACTCAGTCATTGTGGTGCTGCGGAACCTGGTCACCGCTGGCAAGTAGGGGCCACCACCCTGCTGTCAGGACCCGCTCCTGCCCCTTGAAGACCTGCCCTTCATCACTGTACTGATAATAAAGTGTTAATGTGGTTTTTTTTTCAAAAAAATAAAAAAAATAAAAAAAAAATTGGTTACACAGATGAGCACATCTCATGCTGGCAGATTCACACACGCACATCCTTTATGCTCAGCCTGGACACTTCCTGTTCCTGTCCCATTTCATTTCTTGGGAGGGAGGAGTTCAATGTGAGTAATATATATTGCTCACACACATTTTCCCTAATACCGCCCCTTCTTCTGTCTTCCCTTCCACTCATCTAATAATAACTTTCCTCTCTGCTTTCTTGTCTTGTTTGTGGATCCCATGTGTTACAGACAGCATGCAATATCTGATCTGGCTTGTTGTGCTCGCTACCATAATCTCCAGATCCATCCGTGATCTCCAGATCCATCCGTGATCTCCAGACCCATCCGTGATCTCCAGATCCATCCATGATCTCCAGATCCATCTGTGATCTCCAGATCCATCCGTGATCTCCAGATCCATCCGTGATCTCCAGACCCATCCGTGATCTCCAGATCCATCCGTGATCTCCAGATCCATCCGTGATCTCCAGATCCATCCGTGATCTCCATCATCCATCAGTTTTCTTGCTGATGCCAGAGCTGCCATCTTCCTGGTGCTGAGTGGCTCTCCTTTGCGCATCTGTGTCACGTCTCCTTTACCCACGCATCTGTTGTTGGGCATCTAGGTGAGTTCAGCAACCTGATTACTGTGAGCTGTGCTGAAATAAATACAGGTGCGTGGGTGTCCCTGTGTCCTGTTGATGTGAATCATTTTGGGTGTGGCTCAAGGAGCTGGACTCAAGGTTAGCTCTGTTCTTGGTTTTTGAGGAATCTCCCTACTATTTCCACAGTCACTGTACCAGTTTGTAATTTATACTTTTCTGTGATGGGGTTGTCAGACTCGCCCACACCATCAGGCAGGCCCAAGTGCTTCCTGTGTCAGCAGCAGGGCCACGCATGACCCCCAGCTTTGTTCAGACCTGGAGGTCTCCCAAGGGTCCAGATGGCAGTGGTAAGAAGTGATGGTGCAGAAGCCAGTTGGACGCACAGAGGAACACAGGGCAGGAGGGGCCTGGGCACTTCCTCCCTGAGCAGTGGGCTGGCAGCAGCACTGGCTCACTGTCGCAGCTGCGTTACCCAGGAGCCTCCCGTGTAGTGCAACGAAGGACGTTCTTTTCTACTTCCAGTGCCAGCCTCAAAAGAACGTGAGACTGACCCTTCACGACCCCCTGTGTTCTGTGGCACCAGAGCCCTTGAAACCCGAATCCAGGCCCAGGAGGCCTCGCTGCTTTGGTCTGTGCCATGGGCCCAGGCTATGTCTGCTACTGGGCAGCTTGAGATGCTAAGACTGGGCAGGCCCATGCCCCTGGGTCTCCCTCCAGCCCCTGTTGAGTCTCTGTGGCTGCTTCCCACTCTCATTGCACAGCAGACCTGAAGGCTGTGCCTTCCTCTGTGCTATAACCCCAGAGGGGAGTTGCAGAGGCTGCAGGCTGCAGACACAGCTGGGAGCCAACCTTAGGAACCCGAGAAGTCCTTAGCATAGGCTGGTCTTGGTGAGGATTCTAGAGAAACTGAATGTGACAAGCTAAGTGCCACACTTCAGTCCTGGAATTCAACTAATCATAGTAAGTGCATTGACTCTTTGGAATTGTTACCATGTGTTTTATTATTAACAGTTCCATTTTACAGATGGGGAAACTAAGGCTTGGAGATGGCATAATTCCTTGGAGTTTACCCATCACCCCCACCCGCTTGGCAACAGCTCCTTCTGCCCTGCTCACCCACTGGAGGCCTCATAGAGAGTTCAAGAATGGTGCTGGCTTCTCCTCTCTATGGTGGAGACATGGGGGACCCCTCTGCTCCCCCAAGGAAAATGAGTGACAGAAGGGAAGTTCTGAGGGAGTCAGAGACCCACAGTCTACAGGTCAGATGCAGCAGCCACAAGGGGTTTCAAGAAAAGGGAGCACAGAGTGGCCCATTTATTTTAAGAGGAATCATTTTTTAATACGTTTTGTCCCTTGGTGGCTTCTCCCAGCCCCTGGATGTGACCCAGCAAGCCCTTATGGAGTCCTGGACACAGCTGAGCGCTCGGCAGGCCTGTCCCAGGCTGAGAGCCCATCGTGCTGCAGACCGGGCCTTGGCTCACTTGCATCCTCCCTGTGAGGGGACCACAGCAGCTCCAGCCCTGCTGGCATGGAGAGCTGGACCTTTCCTCCCCAGCATCCATCTCCACTGCTTTGAGTGACAGCCCCGGACTGTGTGTGAGGGACACTCCTCTCTGCACCACCCACTCTGATGTCTCCATGGGTCTTCCTCCCTGGCCAACATCAGGCCATCACTTTTCGGAGCCTTGCAGTTCAGCCTGCTATAGTCAGAGTGAGCCTCTGGGGACCCCACCAAAGAGGTGCTTTCTGCCCTACTGGCTTTGGAGTTGGAAAGTCATGGTGGGGGGTCTTGCAGCACTCTTCCCTTCTGCCTCTGAATCTAGGTGTCTCTGGGAGACTCAGCCATCAGGGGAGATGGTCACAAGTATCCTCAAGGGAATTCCAGGGTAAGTTCTGGAGCACACACTTGCACATGTCTGTGCTTTGCCGAGCCCCGTCGGTGGCCTGCGACCCCGTGGAGCAGGTCCCAGCCTGTGCAGAGAGGAATCCAGTCTTCCTGCCGCCTGTCCTGCAGGATCATCCCAGTCTTCCTCCGGGCTTTGCCTACTCAGTGTGAACTCCTGTCCCTGCCTTGGGCAAGAGCTCCTTCTTGTCTCAGGCGGGCTCCCCCTCTTCCTGTGCCTGCTGCCCGGAAGTTCTCTGTGGCTTTCCTGCAGTGACGAGCTCCCCGTGATCCCTGAGGCCTCAGAGTGCCTGCCACGCTGTCGGCTCCAGGGTGCATCTCTGTCTGTCCACAGCAGCCACACTCTCTGTGATCATGTCTCTTACCAAGTCCCCAGATGCTTTCTTTCCTTAACTTTGTAGTTTGAAACCACTGCAGATCCACATGCATTTGTTAACCAGTAATGCAGAGACCGGAGGAGCCCTCCCTAACTTGCACACTGTGCTCTCCTGTGAAGGTATGGTCCAAAACCATGACTGGAACACTGGCCTTGACACCGTCTGGTGGCCTTGTTCGTACTTCAACAACTGGAGCAAATTTAGTTCTGTGGAATGAACTATATTTGTCATTTCTGCTTGCTTGTTATTTTAGCACAAAAAATCAAACACATTTTCCCCACTTGAGATGGTATGTTTGGGTTGGTGTGATCTTAAAACAGGCACGTAGCATATACAAATTAGTTTTGCGGGCTTCTGATGCCAAAGAAATAGCAGGTCATCTTCTGTAGCAGTTACCAGAGACATCATTTTTCTGCACACAAGACTTCTGACATCAAATGTCTGGCTTTTTCTTACTGAGAAATTCTCCAGCTCTGTGTGGGCCCCTACTGATTGCCATACAGTTTGATCAATCTTAAGGACTCTGGTTCCTTTGGTGGCCATGCCGAAGAGCAGGAGGTGCTGTAGGATATTGGGAACCGATACTCAGGCATCCATTGAGTAGGTCAAAAGATCTCTTCTGAATTAGCAGAAAAAGCAATAAAGCATTTCTGATCCTATGGAGGTGGGCCAGCAGAGGAGGACGTTTAATGGTCTGGAGCTCCAGGAGACAATAACTACTATCCAAGGAGAGGGCTGGACCTCTGGCGGAAATGGGGACAGGAGGTCTTAGTGACAAGAACACAAAGAAACTCTCCTTGGCTGCTTTGTTATCCCAGGGAAAAGGGGACATGGCTCACAGAGGGGAGCAGAGAGACAGTTTGGGGAAGCCAGCAGGAAACCTGAAAGGAACAAGAGAGAGGGAGCAGATGTCGATCTGCGCAAGGCAACTCTGAGGGTCCAGGCCACAAGTTAAGAGTGACCTAAAACACAGTTCCTGAGAACAGAGGCCCTGGAGATGGAGCGAAGTGGGGGCAAATTCAGGGTGGCTTCTAGCATTGCTCTCTGTGCCTCGGTTTCTTCCTCTGTAAAGCAGAGGGTGAATCTGTCTGGTGGAGCCGTGGCAAGAGTCAAACAGGGTAATGGGTGCGGATCCTGACACAGAGCTCACCCAACACAGGGAGTCCGTCCTACCGACCCTGGCCATTCTGCTCTGAACCTCAGCCCCCCAAGAGTTCCCAAGGCTTGCTGGGTTTCAGCTCACGCTTGGCTCTTCCCAGTGGAAGCCTGAGTTCCTGCAGGGGACATCGTCTTCTTGCCTAACAAGTCCCTGTGATCAGAGTCACTTCTGCTCCCCTTGAAAGCTGCAGAGGCTACAGTGACTGGCAAGGGCCATGCCTGTCCTAGCCCCTTGGCCAACAAGTGGATCTGGAGCCTTCTGATAGGAGGAACTGGTAGACCCTGAGCCCAGTGGCCTGCTGAGATTGAGCCTTTCATAAATAAAATCAAAGGCAGCTGTTGGAGGTGGGGGGTGCAGAGGAAATTGTAAAATCAATAGGCCCTGACATCAGAATTTACTACGCCATCTGAGATATTGAAACGCAGAGTCTGGATCCGAAAACATTAGCATTTCAAAAGAGCTCAAGCTTGGTCCTGGTGGGGAGAGATTAGATCACGGAGCAGTCGCTGAAATTTTAGTCTTTTGGTGCCTAGACAATAATTCCTTCCTGACATCAACGGACGGGACTGTCTCAGGCCATTTCCAAAGCCACGAAAAGAGTTAAGAAATAATTCTCCCCTTGGCTCCTGGCACCAGCAAGCCGACTTGGAGTTGCTTTTGGATTTGTAAGTCTGGTGGTGATTTCATTATTGATTCACAGTGAGATTTTTTTTTTTTTTTTCTAGAAAGGAAGATGTACAGACCAGGGAAGTGTGGATGGACTGGGCAGATCCCAGATCCCAGGCAGATTTCTGGAAGAAGCCAGTGGGGTGCTGTGTAGCTCCCTGTGGAGAGCCTGCTGTTCTCAGAAAGCATGGGGAGCTATTGTGATGCCCAAGGTTCCAAACCTATCTGTCTAGCTGCACCTCAGCTGTTCACCAGCTCATATTCCATGCTCCACTGAAGGCTCACTGCCCCTTGATTCTGTGGATATCAGCTATGCCGAGCTACAAAGGACACTATGTAAATAGAGGTGGGGAGCCCGGTGCACGCTCTACCTTCCCTGTCCACATCTTGGCTTCAGTCCTCCTCTGCCTGGACTTCTTTGTCTTACTAAGTCCCTATTGTTCAAAAGACCAACTGCTCTGGAGCTCTTCCAGGAGAATCACCTAGATCCCCTGTGTCCATCAGGACTTCCCTGTGGCAGCGGACAGCAAGCCAACTCATTTCAGTTTAAACCTTTCAGGCACAGCTTGATGCAGAAGTTCCACAAAGGCTTTCTTTTCCTCCTTGTCAATGTCCGTTCCTTGCAAGTTGACCCACTCTGCTGAACATGGGTGCAGAAATCCTAAGTCCTGTGCCCTGAGGTGCTCGGAACAGGAGAGATCAGCCTCTGGGCATGCAAGGGCCGTGGAATGCCATGGGTGAGCGCCATGAGGGAGAAGAGCACTGGAGCCATTGGCAAGCAGCGTGCTCCTGGAGCCAAGCGACAGTGTGATTTTAGTAGGCAATCTCTTCATGTTTACCTCGGGAAGTGCGAGTCAGGGTCAGAATACCTGAGCGTGTTTCACTCCAGCTGTACGTTTCTGAGCCTTCTCAGAATATGCTGCACATTTCTGCACACACTCAGTTCAAGGACATAGAACACTTTTTTTTTTTTTACCTCCTCAGTATTGGGGATTGAATCCAGGATCTTCACACTGAGCTATATCCCTAGCCACTTCCTTAATTTTTTTTTTTCTGTTGTTCTTGTTTAATTTTCTGGTCTCACTAAGTTGCTTAGTTGCCATGGCTGGGCTCAAGCTTTCTCTCCTTTTGCCTCAGCCTCCAGAATGCTGTGATTACAGGAATGCAGTACTGGGCCCTGCTGGTCATGCAGTCACTAAGGAAAGATGCTGGACACATTCCTGACACCTCTGGTTCAAGGCCATGGCCCCATGTCCAGAAAATAGCAGAAGCAGAGAATTCAGAATTCTAATGACAAAGTTTGCTGAAGGTTGCCTGAAAGAATCAGTCGGTGACCTTTACCTGGTTTCTCCTAAGTTTCTATGAAGAGTTTTAGCCAAAATAAAAATAAAGAATAATCTTGAAGGTGCATCAGCAATCTCCTACAGGGCCACAGCCCTCTCCCTGAAGTGGTCTTGCTTAGTAGCGACAGGGGGGAAGCCTCAGGCAGGAAACTAGATTGGGTCGGACTTCGGGCTTAGGGTTGGAGGCGCTTTGTTTCACCCTAGAAAGTGGAGTGGGGGTGTTCCCCACAGGAAGATTGAGGTTGCTGGGAAACAGGAGTAGAGGGGTTGGGGGATCCTTGGATGCCCTTCCCCAGGCCCAGTCCCTGCTTAGTGAGAGCCAGTCACCTCTCTTCATAGGAGCCACAGCCCAGGCTGCAGGAATCTCTATAGCTGGGCCTAGCGCATGTCCATCTGTGCAGCGGGCGAGCCCAGCACCAGGCTGGCTGGGGTACTGGTGGGCTGGCTGGGGAAGCAGTGCAGTGTATGTGCAAATGCCAGGTGCAGCTCCCTCTCTGAGGTTTCAGGACTGGAGACCCCAAACCAAGGCCCAGGAAATGTGAGAGCCAGGAAGTGGCTGGGAGCAGGGTGGGGCACTGCGGCTCGGGGCTCTCCGGCTGTACCCTACACGTCTTCCCCAGTCATCACAGGCTGGAATCTTGAAAATGTTCAGATGTTGGGAGCACACTGCCCTCCCTGTCACTTCCTGAGCAGCGTTCAGTTTCCGGCCTTCAGTGAGGAATGTTAGCAGCTGTGCCCTGCTCTGAGAAATCACAGACCGTCCCCTTCATTCTTCGCTGCTAGGACCCCTTCTTCCTCGCTGTTAGATGGGCAAACAGAAAGGCTGCACCCATGCTTAGCACAGGCCTGGAGCTGGGGTCCACCAGAAAGGCCAGGGAGAGTTGAGACAGCCTCCGTCCGGTGACATCAGATGTGTTCATAACCTGGCCAGTGAGTCTATCAAGGGAGGGGGAAAATGTATTCAGGCAGATGTGAGCCACTAGGCCAGGACCAAAACGCACCCCATCCTGGGTATGCCAGTGCCCAGAGGCAGTGTTGACCTAGGGAAAGGTGCTCACATCAGCTTTGTTGACTATCTACAACCAGACATGGGTATTGGAAGCTCCTAGTCCTGGCAAGATGCTCATTCAGCAAGGGAAGAGCCCAGCGATCAGGGAGGGCTGAGGAGACCCTCAGCCCAGACCAACAGGCCTGCCTGGCCCACAAAACCCAAGTGCAGCACCCCTCTCCCAGGCATGCTCAGAGAGAGCTTGTCTCTCGAGGGCTGGCTGGTGGACGGATGGAGTTCTTCAACCTCGTAATTCTGCCTGTCGGAGCCCTGTCTGAAACAGCAGCCCAGCCCAGACAGATGAATGTCTCTTCTGGGGTTGTTTGGTCAGGATTCATCTTGCTTGATTCTGCAGGGCTGCAGGACTGTCTGTCTTCTGGCCTCTCTCCTGAGGGGAGCCCACCGTGGCAGCCATGGGCAGTGTGGGCGCTGGCCCTGGTGCCAAACCCAGGCAGTCCCCAGACTCACAGACCATGTGATTGCTTATGTGAATGGTAAACAAGGTGGAGGTTGTTGCTGTTCTGAACCAAGGGTGTGTAGGGGTGTTTAATGGGGAAGTGCCTGGCACACACCTATAAGCTGTGTGTGGCAGCATGGCAGCATTGCAGAACTTGATATACAGAACTCCAAACAAATAATCATATCTGACAGGCAATTTCTCCAATAAAACTTGGTGAAGTATTTCCTCGTGGGTAGAAGGCAGCATGCTCACGGCCCTCCACAAACGCTGGTGTGGTTCAGGGTCTGAAGGGCGCCAGGGCCGAGGTTGGTTTATGTTGCTGGCTTGGGGACACTGGAGAGAGGGTTGTGGGTGCATCAGTATGAACATGCACATGAATCCGGCTTCTTTTCCTCTAATGAGCGGTATTTTGGGAAAGAGGTCACCTGAATGCCAGCCCCAGTGAGCCAGGGGTGGGGGTGGGGGTGGGGGTGGGGAATTTCGCTCTCCAGAGCTTGCGGGCAGAAAGGACCCCCAGTCTCCTGGTGTCCTGAAGTCAGTCTAGGTGTCCCTCTGCTTCAGACCCAGGTTTCCACGGTGGGAATCTCTCTGGACTGGTCACACGGTGAGCAGGGCTCTCTCCCTAACAACTCTGTCTGGTGGCCATACCCAAAGTGGCCTCCTCAGTCAGCCAGCCTTGCCCCAGTGTCTGTACTCTGGGCCTCACAGGTCACCCTGTCCATCCCCTTCTTGCCTGAACTAACTTCCCAGCTTCATGAGAATGGCAGAAACCCTCCTGGCTAGGGTGGCTTATGCTGCTTTGCTTGCAACCCCAGGACCACAACTGTCAGATGGGCCATGTTGCCCTCCTCTGTGAAATGGACACTGTCCTATAATATGGTGTGGGGTGCTCCCTAGATTCTGGGGAGAAGTGTGACACCAGGACTTTTCAAACTGGGCTGGTAACTCCTTAAAAGTTATTGAATACCCCAAGGCTTTGCCCATACAAGTTTTAGCTACCACTACTGTTGTTAGAAATGAAAATCTATGCTTCTTCCAAACACAGGGCTCACAGGCATGTGTGTCCCCTCAGTGGGGCAGCAAGGGCACCCTCACTTGTCATGCGCTGCTGGAGAAGGAAGGGGCTTTGCAGGCATTGTGGCCTAGTGTTGCCATGGAAGCAGTGCTCACACTGAGGCCCTCCCGGGCACCCCAGGGACCCCTGGACTCCATGTTTTGAAACCTTTCAACCCTTCTTAGATGCTTCCAGTCATTTATAGCCAAGGGTCAGAAACAGAAAGGAGCTAGGTAATGGATTTGAACCTCGGTCTTGGCCTCTGAAGCCTGGTGTATCTCGGCTGCTGTGGAGCTGACTGGACAGAGGAGGCTACCATGCCTGGACAGCCCCACAGCCTGCACCTTGCACTGAGCAGCTGCCCCTCCTCGAAGCTGTGGATGTCACCCCCGCCTCCAGGCTCTGCTGTGGCTCCTGATGGGACTAAGAGCTTTTGATGTCTCACAAACCCACGGATGAGTTCTTCTTCATCTCCGAGTAGCGGTTTTTCAGGGGCATGCATTACTTTCTAATCTTCTACTTCTCTGCCTATACAATGGGTCACAACAAAAGGCCGCTAAGATCCCGGCCCTGCTCACCCTGCTGTTTCTGCTCTCCTCTCTCCTGCGTCTAACTGGACTGCTTCCGGCTCCCCAAGCACAAACCTTCAGGGCTCCAGGTTTAGCACACACTGCCCCACAGCCTGGCGGGTCCTCCTCCAGCTCCTGCCCCGCCCTCTCAGAGCCACCCTCAAGTCTCAGCCAAAACCACGCTTTTCTTGTTGCCATGCCTGGGAGGGAATTTGAAGGCTGCAGTGATCGAAGAGGTAATTATATCGTTTATCTATCGTTCCTTCTAGACCTGCACTCTCATATGCACAAGCCACTAGCCACAAATTAAATTAATTAGAATTAAATAAAATTCAAAATTCTGGTCCCAGGTGTCCCCTCATTAACCACTCACTCTACTGCAGACCTATAGAGCAAATTGCCCGGATCGCCAACCCCAGCACCTGAGATTCTCACGGGACTTTCAGTGTTTCCGGGAGCCTGTTGGGCCAGCCAGGTAGATGCAAGGTGGGGGAGGTGCCAGGCACTCTGCCTGGGAGCGAGCTCCCGCCCGGCCACAGCAATGGGGCTCCCCAGACCTTGTACCTCTGGTGGCTCACAGATGTCTCCACTTGGGCTCCCCATGAGCCAGGACCCCAGTCCCAGCCCCATCACCAGGAGGGGACTAAGGATCTTTCTGGACAAAGAGAATTGAAATGCAGATGTAGATAGTTCTGGACAGAAGGGCAGGGTACGGGACAGCTCAGGCTGGGATAGAGCCAAGAGGCCCAGGGGACCCCAGGGGAGCTGCTCCTGGCCTCAGGTCTATGCATGTTCATTTTGGCCCAACTCAGCTGAAGTCAGAGTACAAGGAAGAGTGCTCCTGCAGCCCTCAGAGGATTTTCCTAGGGCTCCGGAGGGGCATGGCTAGATGGAGAGTGATCAGCCCGCCAGGCTTGATGTTCTTCCTTCTGTCTCCTGGACTCCTGTGGCATGGGCGTGGTGGCACACGGCTGCACTCTTCTGGTACCCTGGGAGGCTGAGGCAGGAGAATCCCCAGTTTGAGTCCTGCCCAGTCAATTTATGGAGTTAGTGATGCCTAAATTTTATAAATTAAAATAATTTCAGAAATGAAGGGGTCAGGCAAAGGTCATGGCTTCAATCCCCAATGCCACTGACAAATAAATAAATAAATAAATACTTTAAAAAAATTAAAAGGTCAACAGTCCTTTATTCCTGCAAGATCATATGCCTGTCATTGTTCCCCAATGCCAAGAGCTCCAGGACCGGCCCTCGCCCACCTCTTCACACTGGTTCTCCCAGCCCCCTGGCCTCCCCCTGAGGACTCCGCACACCTTTTCTTGCTCCCTGCTCTGGCAGCCAGCCTCGGTTTCTGGTGCTCATAGCCCCCAGAGCCTTCCTGCACATGACGCACATGGCCAGACTTTGAGATGCAGAAAAGGCCATGAATCTGGACACACTGGTGATGTCAGTCACTGCAAACAGGTCTGAAGACTAGGGCAGCACACCCAGCCCGCTGTGCTTGGTGGGACCAGCACCTTTGTGCTAGCTGTCCCCACCTGGCCATGCGCCATTGCCCCATATTCTCGACTTGGACCCGAGCTACAGCCCAAAGCAGGAGTTCCCATAAACATGGAGGACTGTGGGGACCATTGCCAGGAGCTGCCCTAGAGGGACCTTGCTTCCCGGAAGCCCTTGGGTCCAGCTCAGCACTGAGCAGGGACAAAGGGCAGTGGCTGGCTGGCTGCAAAGACCAAGAGGGGGTCATCTGCTCACTGGCCCTGCACCCCACACCACCTGCACTGCTCTGCACATGCCTTGTTCACCCCCAGGAGTCTGATACACTCCCCAAAGCAGAGTAGGAGTCACTCTGGAGTGCTCTGTGGCGGCCGGGACAGAAGTCTGGGCTGCCACATACATTAAACGCATATGTGTCAGGCGCCAGCAGCCTCAGAACGAGGCCGGAGCGCGCAGCCATATGGGGATGTGGCTGCGGGAAGAAATATTTATAAAATGGCTTTTCCAAATGTTTAATCTACAGCAGATGCATCCGAAAGGAATCTGTTTGGCATGGCTCTCGCTGTGGGGAGGAGCCATTCCATCACGCTGGCCTCCCAGAGAAGAGGAAATGGCCATCCAGAGAGATTCGCACCGTAACACAGCTCACAAGGAAGCCCTCTGGTGCCAAGGGGACAACCTGGGATGGGGGAGGTTGATGGAGGACACCCAGGCTGGGGAGAGAGGGCAAAGGTTCCCGAGGGTCACCCTCACTTAACTTCCTCTCCAAGACGCTGCGTGTCATCCCCTCCCCTGGAATAATACACTGATGGCCGGGCTTCTTACATGCTCACCAATTCTCAACTGTGCCAGAAAGGAAAGCCATCCTTTCTTGAGAATGCTTGACGACGCAGATGTTTCTGGAATCAGACCGGGGCCTACCAGTTTCTTGGCTTCTTCGGCTCCTGCTCAATGTCCCTCAGCCACCCTCACCACGGCCCAGACCTGCAACAGCTGAGCCCCCTCTAGCCCCAGGACCTTAGCCTAGTCCGCTCCTAAGCACGGTGGCTCCCGCTGTGTCTTGGCCACCAAAACCTTGCTCTTCTACGGTCACACGACCTTTCCTCACCAGGCCTTGGCTGAACTTCTGGGTCCAGAGCAGACTTGCTCCCCTAGAACCTGTGTCCCCCTCCCTTGCTCTTACTGCACTCAGAGCCCTGTGTACACACATGGTTGCACAGCCCAGGCTGGCTCACACCAGCAGCCTCGCCCAGCCCAGAGTCTCCACACCTGCCGGTCAGAGGGCAGAGGAGCAGAGGCGCTTCCTGCCATGTCTTGCTGATGGGATGGGCACCGTGAGGAGAGGCACGGGACAGGTGGCCTGAGGCATTCACTTGCTGCAGACGTAGACAGCACAAAGGACAGCAACAAGAGCATTTTGTAGGCACTGCCTGAGTGCTCTGGTCCTGTGCAGGCCCCGACACCTATCCAGGAACTGGAAGAGGACAACCTTCTCCAGGAAGCTCTGCAGGACCATCCTTGGCTTCTGAGTGTGAAAGGCAGGATGATGGTCCCCTTGCATGGCAAAGGTGGTCTGACTCAATGGAAAATCTCAGGAGGGAAAGTGGCCTGGATTATCTAGGTATGAGGATGAGGCAGATACAGATATACAAGTCTGTTAAATTTGAGACCCTCTTAATGTCAGTAATTATTCAGGAAATGAAAATTTTAAAAAATTTCAGGGCATGGGAGTAATCCCACATGGCTATAATCCCACATTCAGAGGCTGAGTCAAGAGGATTACCTTTGTCACTAGCCTGGCTTGTTCAGTGAGCCCAAGACTAGCCTGCACTACACAACGAGACCCTGTCTCAAACTCAAATCAAATCAAAAGAACAAGCAAAATCTGGCACCTGTGGGTGAGGGTGTGGAGGACGTGGCACTCCATGCACTTGTGGTGGGGATGTGAAGTGGTGCCACCATTGTAGAGAATGGCCAGGTGCCTCTGCACAAAACAAGAACAAAACTGTATGGGGTCCTGCAGCTCCACTTCAGGAGATGTGCACATCTGTACTTCCATGCCACAAACTGAAAGCAGGGTCCAGAACTAAGATATGCACACACCTGGTCTCACCATGCACACTGCAGGCCACAGTGGCTCAAGGCAGAAGCACCCCAGCCACTGCCAGTGGTGAACGGACAAACAGCATGCGGTACAGAGCTACAGCAGGACATGATTCCACTTTAAATAGAAAGGAAATTCCGACACTTGCTAAGGCAGGATGAACCTGAGGACAGTATTTCAGGTGAACTTAGCCATACACAGAAGGCAATAGGGTAGGAGTGCATTCAACCCAGAGTAGCTGGGTTCATCGAGATGAGCAGCAGAGAGGTGGGTGAATGGGGGTGGGAGGGTGCAAGGAGGGGCTGGTATGTCAGGAACAGAGGTCCAGGCCTCTGGGAAGATGGAGTGGCCTCTGGGGCTGGAGGCTGGGGCAGGTTGTGTGGCAGAGTGCATGTACTCGGTGCCCCTGAGCTGTGCCCTCGAACACTGAGGGTGGCCAAGATTTTAATATATTTTCCTGCCATTAAAATTTATTTTTAAAAATGGCAGAAAGTTTGCTGGCTGCTCTGAGAGAGAGGCACATTCCAAAGAAGGGTCAGGTGGTGAGCGGGCCCCTGCACCTCGGCGCTCATCTGAGATGGGGCCCCTGTCCACATGAAGAGAGAGGGCACAGCCTGAGGGCGGAGCAGTGGGGACCTCAGTCCTCCAACTCCAAGGACTTGAGCTCTACCTCCCGCAGGAGCTCAGCTCAGCACCTTGACTGTAGCTCAGTGAGACATGTGTCAGACTGCCCACATGCAGAAGTACCAGGTAATAAATTCACAGTGTGGAAATTGCCAAGTTTGTGCTAATTGGTTAGGGCAAAAGAACTCTGTCCTAACACCCAGGAAATCAAACAGATCTTGAGGCACAGCATTGTATGGGGAGGGACAGGCCCAATCCAGAGCCCTGGTTCAGCCATACGCTGTGCAGCAGTCACACAAGGCCTCAATTTCTCCAGATGTGTAATAGACAGTGGACTTAGATGTGGTTTTCTTTTTTCTCAATAAACATTGTTTTGATGGGTTTCAAAATTCTGTGACAGATTTTTGGTCAAGTTGTTTCCATCAAAAAGTATTGATTTTAAAACTAATAACTTAAAAACTGCCACACCAAAAAAATTGGTCCACAAAACATCCTCCTTTCCTTCTGAAGGTTTTACGATGCATTGTTATCATTAACCAGACCTTCATTATTATCTTAAATGGCCAGTTGGGAGAAACAGTTGTGAGACCGGTCTTCCACCACTGATTAAGACTGGGGTGGCAGGTGGCAGGGATAATATTCATTTAGCCTTCTGAGCTCTCTGGGAAGACTTGGGGACCTTGCCAGCTCCAGCAGCCTTCTTATCCACAGCTTTGATGACACCCACAGCGACTGTCTGTCTCATATTGTGAGTAGCAAAATGACCCAGAGGTGGGTAGTCAGAGAAGCTGTCGACACACATGGGCTCGCCTGGAACCATGTCAACAATGACAGTATCACCAGATTTCAAAAACTCGGGCCCATCTTCCAGCTTCTTACCAGATGGGTAATCAATCTTTTCTTTCAGCTCAGCAAACTTGCAAGCAATGTGAGCTGTGTGACAGTCCAGGACAGGGGCACAACCAGCACTGATCTGGCCCAGATATTGTCTCCAGGAAGAGTTTCACCACTAGGCCTTTGCACTCCAGGATGGAATATCATTCTTACCTTAGGGAACTTGAGCACTTGCTCCTTACCTTGCCTTCTTTTTCTTCCCCGATTTGATCAAACCTCCTCTGGCTTCCCTGTCTACCTTATAAAATGTTCTCACAGCCCCTGTTCCTCTCCTTTGTAGCACTGATCAGAATTACTATATTATACCCCTTTCTGCTGTCTTTGTTTGCTTCACTAATGTAGTCCAACAGCGACACAGCATTTAAATGGTGTAAACCCTGTTTTAAGGAGTTTGTCATTTGTTAATTTCATGTTCAGTGAATCCTTTTGAAGTTGGTACTATTAAAATCCACATTAAATAGATGAAGAAACTGAAACACGGAGATATACCAGCTTGTTAAGAGACATATGCTAGTGAAAGGAGGAGCTGAGTCCTAAGACCAAATGTGTTGTTAGGCATATAGAGGTCCCCCAAAGCCTCATGCACCTCAAGCCACAATGGGCCTTTTTCCGAGGCTGCTGAATCTTAGAGTTTGTGATTGATTCACGGCTCAATGCTAGGATTAAGGGTGCTGGGATTAAGTGTGGGTGTTTGCTGGAGCAGTCCCCTGAGTGGGCTGGCACCACCCTACTCCCTGTAGATTGGACTACAATATAAGGGATGGAAAAGAAGGTCCTCTCCTCTCCCTTGTTGCTTTTGCTATCTTCTACTGTTAGGAACAGCTACAGCCCTGCCATGCTCCACCCTTCCTTGGAACCAGACTGAAACCTCTACAAACTGTGAGGTAAATCTTTCCCACCTCAACTTTGGGTGTCAGGCATTTTGTCTTAGTGATGAGTGACAAGTAACTAAGTCATCTGTCTGTCCATCCACTCATTTGCTTATCTATTCACCTGCTCACGCACCCATCCTCCCATTAACCTACCCATCTATCCCTCCCTCCTTCCATCCATCCACCCATCCATCCCTCATCCTTTCATCCATCTATCCCTCCATCCATCCATCCACCCATCCATCCATCCCTCCATCCATCCACCCCT
>PVKA01005477.1:0-90062 GCA_004027165.1 Ctenomys sociabilis
TTGACAGGTGTAGACAAAGGAAGGGTTGTAGAAAGAAAAAATCAGGATGTGTGTGTATAGACAGTACAGTTGGGATAGATAACGCTGTGCTTCTA
This sequence comes from Ctenomys sociabilis, assembly GCA_004027165.1. NCBI lineage: Eukaryota > Metazoa > Chordata > Mammalia > Rodentia > Ctenomyidae > Ctenomys > Ctenomys sociabilis. Next base: position 96 of record PVKA01005477.1, read on the forward strand.
CATAATTCTATGAGAGGCAAGATCTGCACTATTGGTGGTGGGACAGGATATTATGTCGGCTTTTAGTGCTATGGTCATCCACTAGGTAAATAATTATTGAATCTCTAACATTAACACTTTAATCCACTGTCACCTGAATATATACTTCATTTAATTTGAATATACATTCGAATTGAGTACATGTAATTGCCACAGACTGAATATTGGTGCTACCTCCCAAAATTCATACAGGCTATTTTTTCTAGTCTAATCCGAATTTCGTGGTATCTCTTTGGGCTGTAGGTAAATTACAGGCATGGAGAATTCATAGATGGAATGAGCATCATTCTGAATAAGGTTCCCGTGCATGCAGGGGCCCTCCACCATGGGACACTATGGAAAGATAGCCATCTGAAAGCAAGAGCCTGCCCCAATCACGAGACCATGTTGACAGCATGATTTTCCCCTCTCAGCTTCCAAAGCTGTTAGAAATAAATACTGATTTTTTCACATGCCTCTTGTACAGTATTCTATCATAGATGCCCCTGTCTAAAGCAATAATTTATTGTCTTACATTAGTGTACTTTTGGTTGCTGTAAGAAAACTACTAGTGGAGTACTTTATAAAGCATAGATATTTGTTTCTAACTTGAAAGACTCAATAGCTGGTACCAACCTTTCCCCAGCTCTTATGAAAGCTCCTTTGCTGTGTCACAACTTGGTAAATAAAGGTGAGGTGAGATTACAAAGAGAAGGAAGAGACCATGTGCCAAGACAAGCCACAGCCGTTCAGTTTCTGGGCTCAGCCTACTCCACATACCAAGGCAAACTTTCCACAGCTAAACAAAGCCTTGCTACTTCCACTTGAGTGTGTTCTCCCAGGGATCTGACCCACTTCCTCCACATAGGCTGCAGCTCTTATCACTGTCATTCTGAGACCAATCTTCTAGCACACAGCACCTGGAGACCTGCACTCAAACCATCTCTAACAATATATACATTCTACTTCAGAATATGAGTGGCCACCTATGCTTTCAACTTCATCAATAGCTGCCATACTAGCTTATTCCAATCCATTTTTATTTTTAATCTTTATTTATTTGGTACAGGGTTGTTGGACTTATAATGAGCCAGCACAGCATACAGTACTGGGGATCGAATCCAGGTCCTTGTGCTTGCCAGGCAGGTGCTTAGACTGCTGAGCCCTCTCCTCAGCACCCAATCTTTCTTTAGGTTGCTTAATGTAAGCAAGTCCCTCTTTATGAAGAGTAAATTTTTCCTCAGGGGATACTTAGTAAATCCAGATTTTTTTTTTTTTACCAAAAAAAAGGGGGTAGTATTGTTTTTTACATCTAGCAAATAGTAGCAAGAGAAGCTGTGGGGTAGTATTGTTTTTTTGCATCTAGCAAATAGTAGCAAGAGAAGCTGTTAAACATCCTGCAAAGCACATGGCAAATCCCATAGGAAAAGAATTACTCATCTCTGACTTACAGCCGTAGTGACGATAATAAACCCTGATGTGAATGAGAAAAGGTAAAAGGATGATGAGCAATGGCTTCTTTGAGATACAAGATCTTAGTCAGGTGTGGTGCTGCATGCCTTCAGTCCCAGCACTTTAAAGACTGAGGCAGGAGGATCTCCTTGAGTTTGTAGCCAACCTGGGTTACCTAGTGAGCTTAAGGCCAGCCTGACGTCCTTGGCAAGACCTTGTCCCTCCCCCACAAGAAAAGATGTAAGACTTTATATTGGGCATAGTGATGTATGCTTAAAATCCCAACCTATAAAACCTAAACAAGACACGATCTCAAAATTAAAAACATAAAATTGAAAAGGCTGAGATTGAGCTCAGTGTAAACTTTGGAATCAATCTTCACTACCTCAAAATTCAATGATTAATTAAAATAATGAGACCAAAGCTGAACAAATTACAGTGGGTAAGAGTGTTATTATGATGCATGGAATCCTGGAACCCCATTGTTATATGTCACTAATGCATAAGCTATGTATTATTTTTAACAGCAAGGTGCTAAGTTCTTGGGATTTAGAGCCAAATTTTTTGGTATCCTATGAGAATTGTTTAAGATAGCAGTGGATAAGTTACTAAGCATCATGCGATTCAATGGACTTGGCTGTGGATGACTCATGAGAGGGCTTAGGTGTCAGCTGTAATTCATTCATTCATTCATTCATTCATTCATTCATTTATTTGGTTGGTACAGGGACTCACTATGCAGCTCGGACTAGCAGTGATCCTCCTCTGGTAAAATGTGTGAGCCTCCCCTCTTTTGCTACTACATGTGTGAACCACCACACCCAGACTTGGTGGCCAGCTCAGCATGCCTGGGGTTGGGGCCAGTGCAGTGTTTGGTGCCTGGGATCCAACTGAGCTACCTCCCCAGCCCTTATCACCTCCTCTGAAGTGGAACACTGAAGTAAACATCAAACCCAAATTGAGGGAGCACCTGTAAACTGACACACCACCCTCTCACCAATGAGAACATATCATCAAGAGCAAGGAAAGATCTGCGGAAAAGTCACAGACGAGTGGAGGCTTATGAGACCTGATGCTCAGATGGGAAGAAAATTTCTGGGCGAATCCTAAAAAGATGATTAGAGAGGAAGTATGAAATCCAACTAATCTGAAAAGTTTACCTCCCAAGAAGTCATCATGTCTGTTACACTTCTTTACAAATGCTACAGTAGCATAAGAAGTTCACAGTGAGGGCTAAGCTGTATTGGATATATGAGGATGGTTATGGCTTCAATCTTAAATGTTGCCCCCAAATTTTATTTACTTATAGTTGAGCTTTAGGGAAAGTGATTGGATTATGGGGTGCTGCATTCACCTTTGGATTAGGGCATGGATGTATTGACCTCAGTGTGACCAGTTTTCCCTGGGAAGAAATGGTGGCAGGAATGAGGAAAAGATAGATGAGAAAGCAAAAGCTGGGCTGGACGGTGGCTCATTTGCCTGGTTGGGGAGACATCCCAGGAGCAAAACAAATGGATGTTTATTTATACCTTTGCAAAGTTAGTAATATGTGACACAAGATTGCCTAGAGATTAATATCTGACCTTCACCAGACAGAATGTTTTTCAGGACTGAGGTAGTTTGTTTGCTTTAGGCACTATGGCCTAGCCCTGCCTACACACATTTGACCAATTTTGCAGATTCTCTGGCTCCCAACAGATAAGTCCACTAATGAATTCATATCTGAATATGTGTTCAGAAATGGGTCACTGAAGGAAATGCTGGCTGAAAGCATGACATGGAAGAGCGTATTCCTGCCCTTTTCTTTCCACCCTAGCTTCAGTGAGTGAGCTGCTGTGCTCGATCATTCCCTTACACCAATGTCACTGCTACCCTGGAGCCAGGAAACTATGGACTGAGCCCATAAAAGCCTTCAGACAGATTCCAGCTCTCCTCTTTATGTTGTAGGTGGTGAGTACTGTATCCTAGCAACAGGAGTATGGCTACTAGGTGGATGCACTGCAGTTTTCAACTTTTGAAAATCTACAATTATTTCATCATTGTCTTCATTTGCATAAAATATTCTTTAGGTAGAAGTCAATAAGGAAAGTGAAATCATAAGGAAATCTTAACCATCTCAGATAATTCACTATTAATCCACTGCATCATTTGGCAAGATAAACATTTACAGTGTGGTAAAAATGTGTGAGACCCAAGCAAAAAAAAGGCCCCATCCTTTCTAGGCAGAATTAGGAAAAGGCTATAAGAAAAAGAAATTCATACCTACTTAAGTGAAAAGGACTTCTGTCTCATTTTGAAATAGTGCAATTAAATGGTCCTGTGACCAGAGGACAGTATAAATCTATAAATATCCATCTATTAAATATTAATATGAGTATCAGTCTATTAATACTAATGTATTAGTCTGTAAACCTATTTATCTATAATATAAATCTATTCTAAACTTAACTTCCAAGTAAATGCATTTGTCTAGATGCCCCCCAAATTTACAACATTCCAAAGAGATTTCAGTGAGATATTCTGAAAGAAATAAGTGCAACCAGGATGTCTGAGGGAATAAAGTAATTTGAGTCTTCCCTGAGTCCCAACAGTCTTTGGCCCACATCAATTACATGGCCTCCTGGAATCAGTCAAGCTGCCACAATTTTGGGAAACAGACAACACATACCATTACAGGAAAACTAATTCATTAATTTAATTTAAAGATAATGACTATAGGAACCCATAATTTGCCATTGGTTGTTTATCCTTGTACATTTTTTGCAATACGTAATGTTGACCGCCCTTTGAGGAGATGGTACTTGTACATAGCATATCTTGACTCCTTTCTTCATTCCCTTTCCCTCTTTTTCCTCCTCCCTTAAACCCGTTCTCTGATCACCTCCACATTGAAAAAAGTCTTATCTCTCTACTTATTATTTATCTTCTATTTTGCTCTTTATTTATAATTTAATTTTCTCATGTAATAAGAGAAACCATGAGGCATTTGAGCTTATGTGTTTGACTTATCTTACTTAACATTGAAGCTTATTCATTTTTCCTAGAAATCCTGAAGCTTATCCTTCTTTTTGACAGAGCAGTACTTCATTGTGTATAAATATATTTTCTTCTTCTACCCATCAGTGGATGTGCACATAGGCCAGTTCTAATATTTAACTGTTATGAATTATGCTGCTATAATCATGGGCATGGAGGAACCATTGTACTATAACTTCAGCTCTTTGGGGATGGTGCTTATTAGAGGAGTGACTGAGTCAAATGGAATGGGAATTTTGCTTTGCAGAGGACTATAGACAGATATCCCTAGTGGCTGCACCAGTTTGCATTTTCACCAACAGTGTGAAGGACCCTTTTTTCCATGAAGCTGCATAGCATTTGTTATTATTCTATTTCTTGATGGTAACCAATTTCTCTAGGATAGAGTACAATCTCAGTAGTGCTTTAATTTGCAGTTCTGCAATGGCCAGCTATGTTCAACATTTCTTCATGTATTTATTTGTCATGTGTATTACTCCTAAAAGGATAATATAACATAGTTGCAACTGTGTGCTCAAGCCTCACGTGGAAACTAAAGATGTTATTGATAAGATTTATATAAAATAGCACAGGTACCTTTGCAGGAAGTAAAAATCTGATTCCTACCTGGCAGATATACCAGTGTAGCTTTTAAAAAGATGGAGAATAGTATTGTTCTCACATTTGGGCAAAAGCAAAAATATGTATTTCTAATAAGGTTTATACTCCTTTTTTAATAACAGCTACCATGGCAACCATTCATTTATAAAATTTAGGGAAGAGGATGGGAGAGATAAAGGTCATTTACTTGCAGACCATATATTTTATCCATCCATTAGTTCCACACAAGATAGAAATGCTTTGACATTTCTATTTTCCCCTTAACTTGGTAGAAAACTACCATCTGGCTTCACGTAGACACTTCATTCAATACCATGCATGTATTGTTCAATTCTCACAGGATGGAACTTGAGTGTGAATTAGACACTATTTCAAAATGATTGCACTTATGCATACATGCGAGACTTGAGGATAGATAAGCCATATGTTACTTAATGGGAAGTCCCTGGTTAAAAGATAATAGGTAAAAATTAAATGGGAAAGAGAGAACACTATCATGAGAAGTGACACCCTCTACAGTGCTGTTTACCCGGGCTGCATTAGCAGAAGCCCCCAGATAGTTGCCCTGGAGCTGGCGGGCATTGTATCTCCTGGTTCCCTTACTTTAGTCCTACCTAGAGGAGACTACAACAAAGGTGATGGATCTAAGAGTGGAATTTCGATAAGAGATACCAACAGCAAGATAGCAAGAGGCAGACTTTTTGTTTTTGTTTTTTTTCCAATACTGGGGATTGACTTTGGGACCTTACCCTTACCAGGCAGGTGCTTATGCCACAAAGCTATATCCTTAGCCTCTAGAGGCAGATTGTTGAAACAGGGTGAGTAGCTACACAATTTCAAAAACAAATAATTTGCTATGACTTAGAATGTTTCCCCACAACCCAGAATTTCTGAATAGACAACCTAGAGAAATAAAAACGACATTTCAGATAGATCATTCCTTCTTGAAATGTGTAAAATTCAGTCATCTGTCCCCTAGAAACATCATATTTTCCACCCCCGGGGAACACAGGTTTCAAGATCCAAGTGGTCTTCTGAGGTAGGTGTCTTAAGATGGCTTGGCACCTTGCCTGCCTGCAGTTAGCTGATGCCTGATGAGAGGTGCACTCTCCAGCTTACAACCCATTGAGTAAAGTTTCTTCTACAAGGTCTTCTTAGCATACACATATTACAGTTTTTCAACTCACTATGAAATAGATGGAGCTCACAATCCTGAAAAAAGTCACATAAAAATATAGATTTGGTTAAATAAAAAAAAAAAAAAAACTTCTCACAAGGCTATAATTTCTACAGGAATAAAACATACAAAATTATGCTACAGAAAGAAGAGAGTTATGAATCTGCAAATTGTCTGAGATATTAGATAAATAAAATTTTTGAAAACATTGCTCTAAGTAGAGGAAAAAGGAGAAATTAAGCAAAAGAAGAGATGATTATTTCTAATGTAATTTTTTTTTACTTTTTTAAATTCTTTTTATCAAGAACTAAGAAGTATTTACCTTTAAAGGGTATTTAAAGTATGAAAAGCACCATTAATATAGGAAAAAATGCCAATAGTACATCACTTTAACTTGTAAGCCAACACTTTTACTTGGTTTAAGCTAAATATTATAAAGTGTGCTAAAGGTCCTATTTGCCTTTCCAGCATACGCACTAAACCAATACTGAAAATTCTCTTCATTCAGTATTAACACGTTTGCTTAATGCTCAGTGCAAAAATCCTACCCAGATTTTCTCTTCTTTTCTTTCATTCATGTCCTTGTCATTTTCAAAATAAAGCCACAGGGCCCCACAAACCTTGACTGAACAATAAATTTCTCTCCAATTATGTGTTATATGCTGTGATTAACATTGAAATTGAAAAGTGAGATTGTAAATTCAAGGCAGAGCTAAACAAACAATAAAAATAATAACATATACATAAATAAATACATAACTAAGCTCTACAAAATGAAACAAAAATTAGCAAAGAAAACTAAATGCAAATAAATATGAAGTTTGATGAAAAGAATCGTGGCATTTTCTTATTGCAATCTATCATATTACATCAGTTTAAAACATTGTCATTATAAGAGCATTAATTTAATAAAGGTCATAAATTAGAGTAAAAACAAATCAACTGCTTTCCATACTAGTCAAAATTTTCACATAATTATACACATTATAAAGATGTCTCTTTTATAATTTTAATGAGTACTTTTATTTTAAGCTATTATTAGGACTGATGAGATAGCTCAGTGCAATAAGCACCTGCTTAGGCAAGTGCAGGGGCTGGGATTCAATCCCCAGCACCATATGCTGCACCGGCCCCATCCTTGGGAGTGCTGAGCCAGCCACTTACATAGGGCTTGGTAGTGCACACCTGTAATCCCAGCACTGGGGAGGCTGAAAACAGGAGGATCACTACAAGTCCAAGCTTTGTAGTGAGACCTTATACCATCTATATCTATCTATATCTATATCTATCTATCTATCATCTCTATCTCTATCTCTCTATCTCTATCTATGTCTATATATACCATCTATCTATCTATCTATCTATCTATCTATCTATCTATCATCTATCTATCTATCTATCTATCTATCTATCTATCTATCTATCTATCTATCTAGTAGATTAAGGGACATTGAAATCATAGAGATTCACATCTGCCATTCTAAGTGTCTGTCTTCCCCCAAAAAAGTTATAGATTGGAAATTTCATATTTATTTCATTAAAAATTCCTTGTGAGTAGGTTCTCTAGTAATAAGACATGTAGGACAGATAAGTACTGTTCACACTCTCCAGGACAACTGGCCATTTATTAATAGCTTTTTATAGACAATAATCAGTGTGAAATACTGAAGTTATACTATACTGCTGTCAGAAAATGAAAAGAATTTAGAGAATAAAGTTTCAATAACTTAGGCCATGAATATACTGTACCTAACTGTCTTATGAATAGGAAAAATATTACTTTACATTATAAAGAAATATAGTCTACATGAAAGAAAACTAAAAGTATATTATTGTATTTGATTTTACTTGACACATTATAGCATCATGCATTTTTATTGGTATCAATTGCCCTGATGGCCCTTTCCCTTTCAATATCTGATTCACAATCCTTACGACCAACAAATAAAAACTTTATGCATTTATTGTGCATCATCTGTATGATAATGTGTACAGTGTAAAAGAGTAAGATTAAGGGGCATAGAATATGTAAATGCATTATCCTACAAACATCACTGTTCTGTGTGCAGTGAGAACCCTTAAAGGCTCTCTCAGCAGTTGTAAACTACTGAGTAGTTTGTTACTAACTTTACTCACCAGAATGTCGAGACCTCTTGAATTTACTCCAACATCATAGATAAGTTTCACTTGAAAAACTCATTACACTTATAATCATTTCCTAAATATTTTGTAATAAAACAGAATCAGATAAAACTTTTCCACAAGTACCAATTCTAACTTCTTTTTAATTTTAAAGAGAAAAATATTCCATAAGAACAATGATACAGAGTTTCAAAACAAGATGATAGATTAACAATGGTTAATACATTGCATAATTTTAATCTTCAAAGTAATTTCTTGACAACAAGGTATAGGCATGAATGATTAATTAAGCAATATCAGGACAAATTTCTTTTTATTTTTATTCATTTATTTTCATCTTTATTTCTTTTTGACGGAACCGGGGATTGAACTCAGACCCTTGTGCTTGCTGGGGAAGTGCTTATTCCACTGAGCTATCTCCCCAGCCCTTAAACTTCTTTTAAATGAAGTATAGAAATTAATAATCTATATTGGCTAATATATATAATATATTCATTTTCCCTATATAAAAATTATCAATAAATAAATATATATATACACACATATAGTTGTTGTTTTTCTCTTTTCCTTCTCTCTGCTTTTTCCCATTCCAATTGTTCTTTCCTTTTCAGCAGTTACTTCCCCTTTCACATTATCTATTGTACTTTCTGTCTTATTTATGCTTTCAGTTTTTTACATCAGCGAGAAAGTACAAGTGTTTACCCAAGCTAGTATGATGTACTTTAATTATGAGTATGATCTCAAGTTGGGTATAAAAACCTTGAGTTTACCTTTTCTTTACAGCTGCGTAATACTTCATTGTATAAAAATACCATGTCTTCTTTATCCATTCACTGGTTGATGGGTATTTGGATTGTTTCCAAGATTAAACATCACATTGTCTCCCTAATATAGGAAACTGAAAGAGTAAATAAGATTCAAAAAGTACAACTGATACCGTGCAACGGAAAGAAAGCACTGAAAAGGAATGAACAACTGGGATGGGGCAAAGGAGAAAAGAAGAAAAGAAAGGAATATATATATATATATATATATATATATATATATATATATATATATATATATATAGCAATGTGGTTGTGCTAGTAATTGCTATTAGTTCATTGAAAGGAACAATTAATGTTTATATTGTTTGAACAGTTTCTATGTCTATATCTTATAATATGAACAGCTATTTTAAAGGTAACAATATGCAATATAATAACCATGGTTGATTTCCTTTTGGTTGATCTTCTTTTGAAATTCAATAATTTTTTTCTCTTTAAAATGAAAGAAAAATATTTAGCTCTTATAATTGTGCTGCTGTACAAACATGGGTACACAGCATATATGTCGCTGTGGTGTGATGTTTTCAGTTCTTCTAGAAAAATACCAGGAAGGGCATACCTGGGTTGAATGGCACCTCTAATCCTACTTTTTTTTTTTTAGGAATCTCTATACAGATATCCACAGTGGTTGTGCCAGTTATTTTGAATTTTATTTGTTAAAATAGTTAACTGACTTCAGATATAGTTTTTAGTAGCCATGACAAATGCTTGAATGTAGTGTTATTGTGTCATGTTTTCCTAATCCATACCTGGTATTACGTAGGAGAGATACTACTGTACAGCAAAATTAGATGGAATCATCAACACAACTAAAAAAAAAAAATGGAGGTACGTGCTTAAGCTACATTCACATGGAACTAGTTTGCTTTTGCTTGAATTTTTGTTTGTTTTTCTTTTTCTTTTTGAGACAGGGTCTCCCTATGCAGTTTGCGCTCTCTTGTGCTCACTTTGGAGCCGCAGGCTAGTCTGAACTTGCAGAGATGCTCCTGGGTCAACATCCTGAGTACTGCGATCACAGGCATGCACCACGATGCCTGCTGCCAGTGCTGCAAGGTGGGCGCCTGCATATGGGGCTGAGGGCCACGCTTGAGCACCCTGGGAGGAGAGCACAGCATGAGGGCCCGGACTGATCAGTTCCTTGTGCTTGCCAGGTACATGTTTATGCCTCTGAGCTGTCTCTCCAGCCCTTGCTTGAATTTTAAGATCATAATTTGCCACATGTTTTCCTTTTATTTGTACAACCGTATAAGTATGAGTTCTTTAACATCCAATAAAATCCACTAAAATCAGCTTTATAGTTTCATAACAAATGAAAATATATACAATGCATATTTTTGTGTCTGGCACGTATTTCCTAAGGCCTGTCTGTGACACTGCAGTTTATTTATATCTTTTTGTATACTTTGTATTGTAAAAATATACAATGATTTACATGTATATTTTATAGTAATGGTCAACTTGGATCTCAATTTTTTTTTTTTTGCAGTACCAGAGATTGAACTAAGGACCCTGTGCTTGTCAGACAAGTGCTTATTCTACTGAGCTATTTCTCTAGATCAGGATCACAGTTTTTGACATTAAAATAGTATGTATTAATATTCCTGAGTATTTCTTTTGCTAGAATTTTGCATATGAAATGCATTACTATTTTGATGCTAAGTTGCTTTCCAATAAGGGTGTAGAAATTTTCATTTCTAAATTGTATTCTCAGGAAAAAAAAAGACAATAAATATGATACAGAATTTCAAAACAAGATGATAGGAAATCAGCAGTGGTGGTTATAGTACATGTTGTTATCTTCAAAATAACTGCTCAGGTTACAAGATAGGCACAAAAATGATTAAATAATACAAATACTAATTGTTCCTTTAAATGAACTAATAAAATAGTAGTACAATTTTCTTAGCCACCGTTTATATGCATATGTTTTATTTTCTTTACAATTTTCCTGTCCTTTTCTCATTTCCCCTACCCCAGCTATGCATTCCTTTTTAGCAATATTTTTTCCCTTTCACAAAATCTATAGTACCTTTTGTATCCTATTTAATCTTTCAGTTTCTTACACTAGGGAGACAACATGATGTTTACGTATGCGGGTCTGGTTAATTTCACTTACACAGATGGTGTCTAGTTGTGTCCATTCACTTATAAAAGCCTCAAGTTTACCTTTGTAGCTGAGTAGTATTCCACTGCATGAGAATACTGCATATTTTTTTATGTCTATGAGAACATCACACCACAGTGATCTAGGTTCACATGTTTACAGCAGCACAACTTCTAATAGCTAAATGAGAATTTCTTAACACATTTTCAGAGAGGGTATTTTCACCTTTCACTTAGAAATCATTCTGATCCTGAGAAGACAGCTCTGTAGACTAAGTGCTTGCCTGGTAAGCACAGGGTCTGGGGTTCAATCCCAGGTTCCACCAAAAGAACAGAGAAATCATTGTGGCTATGTAATTTAGTTGAAGATTTATTTCCCTATTGGACAAAAAGATTTTCATAGGTTTTTTTAAACTTTATTGGTAGTTTGGATGTTTTTGAATCTGAGCAAATTCAATTATGTGCACATTTCTATCTGGATTCATGTTTTCTTTTTATTTATAGAAGTATATATTCCTTCTATGAGTTTTTATGTAAGGTGTAATATTTTTATATTTTATTCTAATACATATATATTAGTGTTTATATTATATAATCATTTGTTATGACTATACTTTGTAATCTGAGCACTTATTTTGAAGATAAAAATATGTAATGTAACAACCATTGTTGATTTCTTACCATCTTATTTTGAAATTCTATATCAGTTTTATTCTCTTTTTCTCTCCTTAAAGTACAATTTAGAAATGAATGTCTCAGGGGACTACGAATATGTTGACTTGACTTGACTTTCTGGGACCAAATCCTGATATCCCCAATTTAAAGGAGGGAGGCTTTATTTGACTCACAAACTGTGGAGGTTTCAACCCATAGTCTGCTGATTCCAAGACAGGGTGACCTGGCGCACAGAAAGCAGAGAGACAAGGAAGGAGCAGGGAGCAAGCTGAGCCCTCCAAGGCCCTGTCCTCAGTGACTTCCCATCTTCTTTACACTATATCCTATTTCCTAACAGCAACTCAGCTAGAACCCACAATAATGGAATCCCCTTCCAAAGCTCCACCCATGGGGTCATCTAACATATATATTTTGTTTGTTTGTTTTTGCTTTGTTTTGTTTTTGTCAACTTGGGAAAGGGTCCTGCTATATAGTTCACACCAGCCTTCAACTCACTGTGCAGTGCAGGCTGGCCTGGAAATCATGGAGATCTTTCTGCCTCAGCATCCTGAATGCTGGCTTAGTGGCATAACCAACTTGACCAGCAGTTGCTCTAAGTTATGTTTAAATAACAAGACATCATTTCTTCCTGTTTTATTAAAGAGTTGCAATCTTTATTTAGATAGTACTCAGTAGAACTTTCTAATACATGAGTTATTTATCACTGTAATGTTTTATAAATTGCATTTCTAATTACATAATTACATTTCTAATTACATTCTTAAAATCTTAACATTTTGTTTGCAGTTGTAGCATCTCATTTTATTAAGCAATTTTCTCAACTTTTATAGAAATATACATATTTAAAATTTTAACAATATATTAAAGCTGAATAATTGTAATTATTTTAATTTGGCAATTATTATTCATGCTTTTCCTTGCCTAATTATATTGCTTAGCTCTTTCAATAAAATTCACTAGGAAAGGCAACAATGGGAGGATTCAATTTAACTTGTCATTCAGCAGAAGCATTTCACTGTTTCATTACAAGCTGTGCTGCTTCCTACATAGGCTTCTGATGTTTTCTGCCCTTTGTGGTATGGTTACTCTGAATTGTTTTGTCATCTGTTATGGTCTGTGTTTAGTTGTCCCCCAAAGACTCATGCAGTCATGGATCTGGGACTTCTAGAGTTGGAGATTAATTCAAGATCAACTCTGAGATTATGGGTTTTAGTACCATGAGGATTATGGATCTTAATACCGCTGGGATTATGGGTGTGAATACGACACCCAGCCTGAGGTGGACAGGCTGAATGAAACTTAAGGGAGGCAGACTTGCTTTCTGTTGCCATCTCACCCCAGAAAATAATGGTTATTATCAAAAAATCAACCAACAACAATGCTGTCAAGATGTGGGAATGAAGGAAACCTTATGTAAATCATTGTGAAGATTGCTTAAAAAACTAAGTCTAAGAACTTAAGAGATTCCACTTGACTAATAAATGGATACAAAAATGTTTTTTATGTATTGGAGTACCACTAGACCATAAACAAGGTTAAACTGGATACCTTTCTAGGTAAATGGATAAGCCTTGTTAGCATACTTTTCAGTGAAATAAGTTGTACACACATGTAAGCATCATGTTGTCTTCCTGGTGTGAGAAGCTGAAAGAGAAAGTGAGGACCAAAATATACAGTAAATAGTATGAAACAGAAAAAAAATTTTCAAGAGAAAAGAGGAACTAGAAATAGGGAGGGGGAAAAGAAGGCGAGACATGTTAAAAGACTGAAAAATTGTAAAAAAAAAAACTTTGTAAATGAAGAGGGGGTTGAGGGGGATTAGGAGCTGGCAATAGATAATCAAGATATATCATTTGCAGACACAAATCCTCTATGACGCATAGATCATTATATATACATATATATTTGTATTATATATATACAAACATTGCTCTAATAAATAATATAAAACTGTCAAAAATCTATGAAAATCTACAATAAATCCAGTCATAATTACACTGATAGGGTAAAGAGAAATAATAAATGGAAATAATAAAAATGTCGAGAAAATGGGCTAGAGCGATAGTTTAGCAGTCTAAAACCCTGCCTGGCCAGCCGAAGGATGCAGGCTGATCCCTCGTACGACATGCAATCCCGTGAAGGCCACTCCAGCTAATGAAACCAGACCTGGCGGTGCTTGCCCGCAATCCTAGCACTGGGGGAGGCTGAGAGGGCAGGATCACTATGAGTCTCAACTGTGTACTGAAACCCTGTGCCAAACAAATAAATGAAAGATTTAAAAAAAAATGAATGAATAAAATCCATTATGGGATGGGAAAGACCAAAAAGTGACGTATGACTTCTTTTTTGAAAAACATAAGCGAGAAGACTAAGGATTACTATTTTTTTTAGATTGTTGAGAAAAAACAAACATGTGCCAAGCAAGTGAAAACATCTTTCAGAAATACACGTAAATGAACATGTGTTCAGATACATAGAAGCTGAGAGAATGTATCACCAGGAGGCACATGTGTAGGCAATGTTAAATGAGATTCTTCTGGCAGTCTGATCCTACAGAAAGAAGAGGAACAAAAGAAATGGTGTGCTAGTTGAGTAGCTAAGTTAAAATATTTTCATTTTTCTGACTGTCTGTAGAAGTTCATTGTGAGTGGGTTGTACCTGTAGGAGGGACTCACTGTGACAACAAGCTTCCCCCAATGCCAGGGAAAGAGATAGTGGGAAGGGCTGATGTCCTTCCATGCAATGTCCAGCCTGGCCATGGGACTACCCCCGTATTGAAGACTTTCACCTATACCAAGTCATACCTACTCAGTGCTGGATTAGGGGATGCATCTTATTTCATCTAACAGTACAGCAACATCAGAAACAATCAGACCAAAGCATTAAAAAATGTGTAACTAAAATACCATGGAATAAACATTCGAAGAAGGTAAGCCAATGTCTGTATGCTAAGCCTAAATTAACTACCATATCACCTAGTTTGGCAAGTCCAGGGACAGAGGTTCGATCTCCAGTCCCACATGCCACATCAGCCCTGCCCCTGGGGTGCACTGAGCTGGTAAGCATGGAGGCAGGGCATGGTGGTGCACGTCTGTAACCCCAGCACTGGGAAGCCAAAAACAGGAGGATCACTCTGAGTCTGATCTGTGTAGTGAGACTATACCAAATACATAAATGCAGATAATAAATCAACTGCCACCTTTTCAGCTTATGAACAGTGTTGGCTTAAACTGTGATGTGTCTGAGAATAAGAGTTATTTCTGTTTGCCTTTTGTGTTTAACTCGGACACAGGCTGAGGCTTTGACCAGACCAGGTCTGCATAATCAATGGCTTCCTGCTAAGCACGTTTTTCTTTCTTTTTTTTTCTTAATATTTATGGATTGATTGATTTGGTACAGGATCTCCCTGCATAGCTCAGACTCCTAGGGTTCATCCCTGTCTCAGCCTCTCCATCTGGGATTGCAGAAATGTACCATCATATCTGGTCTGAGTGGCCGCAGGTTCTTAGACAGCGTAGCTACTTGCCCACCCCCAACTGCTTATGATAACCACTTTCAGAGACACCCTGACTCTTCTGCCCTGTATGCATAAGTTTCTTTGGGCCAGAAACGTGAAGGAAATCAGTGAGTAATTAAGAAATTTTCATTTTTCAGGGAAATGTTTACTTATTGATCATCTCCTTTGAATCCCAGATAGTTACAAAGCTTGTGTGACATGTTCCTGGGGCCATGCTTCATAAAGTGGGTGGTTCTAGAAGAATTTATCACATGGAGCCATACATAGTCCATGGACATCCAGGTAGAAATATTCTGCAGGTGAGGCTCATCCTAGGGAAGACCATTTGTTATTTACCAGGAAGTCTGTTTCAATGTGATTAACAGCACCTTAGATTGGCCAACTGTTTCTTTCCTTCCTTAGAAGAATTTCCCTACTCACACTTTCTCTGCCCCCACCAATGGAAGCTCAGGGCTTTGTGGCAGCTGACTGAGTGCCCTCCACTCCTTCAAATCTTCTAAACTTCATGTTTCTATTCAGTGTTCAATGTTCATTGTTAGGTAGGAACCTACACAACTGACCAGACCAGGCATTCTGAGGCAAGACCAAGATTTACTGGGGGCAGCAAGCAGGCTATCTGTCTAGAGGACTAAGACAGCAACGAACAAGGCAAAACACAGGGCTTTCAGGGTGTTTTGTGGGGAGGGTGTTAGTGGTCTGGAACAGCTGAGGGAGAGCTAATCGTGGTAGGCTACCTGGTCTGTGGGGACTTTTGATGTTAACAAAGGAGAGTTTCATGGTTGCTTGCCGAGGTCAAAGTCAGGTGGACCTGTTCTGTGGTTTGGGGCATGGCTCTGCATGGGGCCAATGGGAAAGAGTTTGGGGGCAGGGTGCCTAGGAAACATTGAATCCTGACCTATCATTCATCATTTTTCATGGTGTATTCTACAACATAATTATCGTGCTAACATTGCAAGCCATCAGAATTTGAACTGCTCAGTGACATTCACATTTTGCACCACAACATTCATTAATAGTAAATTCTGATATGTTATTCATTAACAGTAAATTCTGATGTTATTCATTAATAGTAAATTCTGATATGTTATTCATTAATAGTAAATTCTGATACGTTATACACTAGTAAATGTTGCTACAATATCTCCCTCCATTTATCTACAGCAGAAATGATAGGTTTTTCCTATTTTCCAAAATTTGCAGTCACTAGATAATACTAGAGCTGATGTTCCAGTCAATTCTAAAAGCCACTTGATCTGGGAAAAATAAGCATATTCCACATACTACACAGGTTTTCTAAAGGCACAGTTCCCAGGAGTGCGGGTATCACCACTCATCTAGCCCTCCCACCACAAGAAAGAAACAGCAGTCTGCTCCTCATTGAGCATGGACTTCCAGTTTTAATTCATTTTCTGTTGGTATAAAAAAATGCCTGTGGTTGGGACATTTTGAAAGAAAAGAATTTTGGTGCTCATGTGTGGAGGAGTGGGTGTTCAAGCACACGGTGAAGGTCTCCTGCTGTTTCTACTTAAGACAGAGTGAGAGTAGCAGTGTGTGAAGGAGGCCAAAGTCCACCGCACCACTCTCTGTGTGGGTGATCCATCCTGTGAATAGAAAAATTCATTTCCTCAGCAAGCACCCCATCTTTGAGAAAAGCAATAATCCTCCTCAATGGTTCAATCATTCAGTATTTTAGAATGGTATCAAATTTTCCCATTTAGTGAAACAAGCCGTATTAAAAGCTAGCATTATTACCAAATTTGAAAGGACAGCTTTCCTGTTATTTCCTGTGGCTAGAGACCAGGATGTTGAACAATACATTTTCATGACATAGCTTTAACATTTTCTAATGATTTTATTACTTTATTTTCTATTTTTCCATTCTACTGCCCATCAGATACACTGTATTCTACATTCTACTTAGAAGAGATAATGAAAATGTCTTAAGAATAAGATCTTGTACAAAGAGGTTGCTGAGACTATGATAAGGGCTGGCCAAATAGTTCAGTGGATCAAAGTGCCTGCAAGCAGGTGCAGGGCCTGGGGTTCAATCCTCAGGCCTGCCATGGTAGCCCCGCTTTCCAGTGCACACTGAGATGACAATTGAGACTGGGTATGGCAATCCCAGCTCTTGGAGGCTGCAAGCAGGTGGATCACTAAGAGTCTGATCATGTAGTGAGACCCTAAACACCCTGTAGACCCTTCCCAAACACACACACACACACACACACAAATAAATAAATACTATAATAAATTTGTGTCATTATCAGATTATTTTCTTCAGTTACAGCTTTATTTCTTCAGGTATTTTCTAACTAAAGCTAAGGCTTCAAAATAGAACTTGTTGTAGTATCTGATTTGGCTGAGGATGAATTATTTGCCATGAAAATGCTCTTCAGGAGAACTATGTTTCATGTATGTGACAGCCTCAGCAGAGCCTCCAGCACCCACTTGAGCATTTGTTACTGCGGGGAGATGTAAATGAAGTCTCCTCACTTGTGACTGCTGTTGTGTAGTCTTGAAATTTGAGCAGTTAAGTCCTCTGTAGCTGAGCAGCATGTGTGCTATGTGAAGCCCTGAACTAGGTTGCTCTTCTCAAAGGTAGTCATCTCTTGGTCTCCATTTCAGAGTCACCATTTCCTGTCATCTGTTAGAAATTTATCATCTTGATTGATGACCACACTGAGTTCCGAAATTCTGGTTTGCTGTGTGCTCATCCTGAAGAAATCTATCAATGGCATTGTCCCAAATAATTGTAAAATTTATCAAAATGGGAAACTAGCCTACAAGCTGTGTCTTGAGTGATATCTGGAGATAACTATCTACAAGTGCTGTGATTAGGAACGCTCTTATCTCTGTCTCCCTGATAGCATCTTGTAAACCTGATAGCATCTGGCCAAAGAATTAAGATTGAGCTTGAAAACCAGATATCCCATCTTATCTTGCCATAGAATGTCTGGATTTTCTTTCATCCTCTGATAGAAGGTCAAGCCAGATATGAGAAGGCAAGCTAAAAAAAAAAGTTAAAACCTTGTCCCAAGACATTTGTGTGGACTTTGGTCATTTCATTACTCCCTGTATAAAAATTTGTCACTTGAAGGTTCTCCTTCAGTGTTATCTTTAGATAAAGATAGGTGGTATCTTCAGATAAATATAAATCCTGCCATTATTCCAGAAATTAAATGAGCTAATTACTTAGAAGGGATATTTTTATACAAAAAAACATGTAAAACTTTCAATCTCACTGAAGTTTCTACAATGAGAAACTACACAGGATAAATATGTTTTCCAAAGTAAATTATGGCCATGCATTAGTAAATTCAACTCTATTGCTATGTATGTTCCTTAACAGGACCCTCTGTACATGCACTTTAATAACGTTAAAAGTATTTTAACTCAATGCATGAAAGTGTTCCAGTTGATGATTCAGTAGATTTGTACCATGGACAGCCAGATGCACTGTTTGTTTTGGTTTCAGTGTACAGGGCATAGTACTTATAGGGTAATTTCAGGATGAGAGATCTTCAAAACTGCAATAGTGTCTGGAATTATACAACATTTAACCAAATCAAAAATATGAGTCCAGGGCAATAGCTCAGTGGTCTGGAGAGACAGCTAAGTCGTGGAAGTGCTTGCCTGGCAAGTGCAAGGCCCCGGGTTTGAATCCTGGTACCTCATGAAATGCAGGCTCCAGAATCCTATCATGAAAAATGTGTCATCAAACTCTTCCAATGTCAGCCCAGCCCACCATGGTAGCCAAGCTAGAACTATGAAATCCATAGGTTTGGAAAGAGAAAACTACTCAGCTGTGTATCACTAATGTTCTGCTACATAGGAAATCCAAACTTGAAGATACATCTATCAATCACCTGTGTGTGTACATTCCTTCCTCTCTCTCATGCCTCTGTGAATCTAGGCACACCTCATTTTAGGAGGGAGACTGATCCTGCATAGGCTCAGGAATGTAAGTCATTTTATAACAAATTTTAGTAAATATTTCTCTTTGTGGAATTTTCTCCACACCCTTTGGGCCAAATGTGTAATGTGAAATAATGCACACATTCACATCTTTCCTTAAATATCTTCTTATTTTCAAAATCAGAGCAGATCAAAACATTTTCCTATTTGCTTGTTTAAGTCAGGTAATACCCATTCTTCCCATTCATTATAATCAAGGCACCTGAATCTTCCCTCCAACTTGGTTTCAATCAGAACTTTTTTTTTTTTTTTTTTTTTTTTTTTGGTGGAATCGGGGATTGAACTTAGGCCTTTGCACTTGCCAGGGAAGCACTTATTCCGCTGAGCCATCTCCCCAGCCCATTCCCTCTGACTTGGTTTCAAAAGTATGAATGACTTGTCACACTTATCAATGTTCATGAAGTTGGTGGACATGCAGGCCGCTTCCAAGATTTGGCTAATACAGTTGTAGTGCTATAAACATGAGTGTTCATGGACTGTTGATACAGGACATCTTTAACTCTTTCAGGAAGATAAAAGAAGAATATCTGGGTCAAATAGAATCTCTAATTTTATATTTTGCAGGAGTCTCTACACTGATTTTCAAGATACTTGTACTAGCTTATATTCCTACCAAGAGTGTAGAAGGGATCTCTTTTCCTTGTAGTTTTATGAGCATTTATCTTTTGTGGATTTCTTCATGATGACACTGCTTTCTGGGGTAAGATGCAATCTTTTTTTTTTTTTTTTTTTTTGTGGAACCAGGGATTGAACTCAGGCCCTTGCCCTTGCCAGGCAAGCACTTATTCAACTGAGCCATGTCCCTGGCCCCTCTTAAGATGCAGTCTTCATGTTATGTTAATTTCCATTTCTCTTATGGCCAACAAAGTGGATATATTTCTTCTTGTACTTATTGGCTACTTGTACAATTCACTACTGATGTCTATAGTATTTTTTCTGATTGGGTCTTATTTGATTTGGGATTATCTAAGTTTTGAGTCTATTATACATTTGAGATACTCATCTTCTGTCTCAATAATAGCTGGAAAATACTTTTCCCATTCTGTAGGTTATCTGTTCTCTCTGTTCATTATTTATTTTGCTGCACAGAAGCTCTTTAATTAATTATATGATCCAATTTAATAATTTATGCTAATTGTGGTAGAAGTGGGGTTCTGTTCAGAATGTCCTGGCCCACACTTATTGCTTCAAGAGTTTTATCTACTTTTTCTTTCAGCAAGTTGTTTCTGTTTCAACATTTAATTCATGCTTCTGTTTTGAATTTAATTTAGTACATGATGAGAGATATGGGCCTGAATTCAGTCTCCTGCATGTGAATAGTTGTGTTACCCAATATGTATCTATTATTCTTTCCCCTTTAGGCTTTGTATCTAATGAAAGGTTCTGTTTAAAAAATACAAGCAAATAAAATAGATTTCAAAATAGCTCCATGAGGACTACAAGGATTGCCTTAATTGCATATGATTGAATACTTTTAGCTTTATATATTGGATATTCCATAAATATATTTATTTTCTAGCTTTGTACAACCTCACACGATTCACTACATAAAACTGCACCCCATTTATATTCTACAATTCCATTACTAAGGCATGATTGCTGTGTTACCTCAACACTGATACTACTTGTGTTGTGTGTGTGTGATTACTTTTTGTTATATATTTTGAAATAAATTTGAACTTGAGTAATAAGCAGAATTTGCACCCAGATATGATGGTCCATGCATATAATCCTATCTCTCAAACGGCTGACAGAGGAGAGGTGTTATGAGTTTATATCCAACCTGAGTGACATAGAAGTTTCTCTCTCTGTGTCTCTTTCTCTCTCTCTCTGTGTATCTCTCTGTATCAGTCTCTATCTCTGTCTCTCTCTCTTCCTCTCTCTCTCTCTCTCTCTCTCTCTCTCTCTCTCTCTCTCTCTCTCTCTGTTTCACAGAAATTTCAAGGCCAGACTTGACCATGTAGTGAAACACATGAAAATCTCTCTTCCCCCAACTAAACAAACAAAAACTACTCAGCAGTATTGATTACTTATAAATACATTACTTTGTATTCTAAGGAGAAAAATATAAGGGTAAGATCAATGGGCTACAAAATATATTCTAAATGAACATTCATTGAAATCAACCAAGAATATGATTGAGGATGAAAATATATTATCTAAATAACTTATTTTATTTATTTATTTATTTTTATTGTTGTTTTATTGAAGTACAAATATCAATGAGACAGTTTCAAGATACCTTGAAAAGATGGATTTGATAAATTAATATATTGCAAACTGTTTTCATAATGTTTTGGTATCATAGAAGGTGCATACATGATATTATACTTACAGACATGATTACACCGTATGTTTCTTATCAGTAAATAGAGAGTAGCTATTTGTGTATCTTATTTTTTATACCTGAATTACATCAAAGATTTAATAATTAATACTTTCTGCCTTGTTAGTTTCCTAGTGGTTGTCCATAGTACTAGAAGCTGACATAATATCCTGCCCAACCACCATTAGTGCAAATCTTGCCCCTCATAGAATTATGTAGAAGCACAGCGTTATCTATCCTAACTGTACTGTCCATACACACACATCATGATTCTTCCTTTCTATACCCTTTCCTTGCTCTACACCTGTCAAAGATGAGCACTCCATTGTCATTCAACAATCTTAGGTGCTTGAACTCGACAACACAACCCAACACAGTCCAGCATTCCACAACAAAAGTGAGTTATCTGAAGAAGTTGTAAACCATAGCCATTTACAGCTCAGCTTAATATTATGGCCCTGTAATGTATACTTCATTTTTATACTTTTCTGCTGGATGGTTAAGACCTAGATAGAGCAAGACTTATGTATCAACACATGTACTTTATGTTTCTTATGAGGTCAGTGAAGTCCCCTCAGGGTTTATCTTGTAGTCCTGTATATTATTCTGTAGTTCCTTTGTCTGTGTCATCCATGTGGATGAGTCACGGCCAATGCTTGACCAGTTTAAATAACTTATTTTAATTGCTGTGCATAAAACAGATATAACTGACAATAAAAGAAGATAGCATTTAGCATAGTTTCACAACAAGATATTTTAGCCACATTTAATAAAATATGTCTTTTCACATAAGAATGTGTTATAATGATCTAATGAACAAATCATAAACTAACCTTAAAAATATTTTACTGTCTTTCAAAGAAAGATTCAACTCTCTAATAACATTAGTTATGTTTTTTTAAATGTTCCAATGAAAGGACCCAATTGGTACTAAAATCCAAAAGGGTTTTTATTTGACTAAGTACTTATATTTGCAAAGATGATAGAAAGCAAAACACAATAAATGAGCACAAATTTTTGAAGCATAAGATGAAGTCTGATGGATGTACTTTGCCACATAACAAGGAGCTCTGTACAGTAATCATAACTGAAATAACAACTTAGGAGTGAGATCTTCTGGGACTGCCAGGTCCTGAAGCAACCAAGAGTGCAGGCCTAGCATGGAAACCTTCAGCAGAATTCCCTGCAAAAAGGCTAGAGGCAAGACCCATCCAGCTGATTCAGGAGCAGAACATCTTGCCAGTGTGACACAAAGGGTTCACCTGCAAGGTCGCAGCAGGAAGAAGTAGAGCACAGCAGCCAGACCCAAGCCACACCCACCTGGAGGAGTCTGAACTTCATAGATCCCGACCTGGTGCTAAGGTAATAATTCTATCTAAGGTCTACACTAAGGGTCAAATTCAGTGGTATACAAAATGGCAAAGAGAAGGAACAAAAAGCAGTCTCAGGTGCTGTGTCACCCAGTACAAATGCAGATGACACTAGCATAGAAGAAACTGGAAATCACACAAATGAAATCTCTGAAATAATAGCTTTGTAAATAAAGAAACAACTGCAGAAATATATAGAAGACATCAGATCAGAAATACTTTCTGAAATAAAAAAAAATCAATGATAACTATAATCAAAGAGGTACTAAGTGCTTCTAAAGAATACACTGATAAAATATAGAGCAGAATATAAAAATGATGGAATCCCTAAATAAGAAACATAGGAAAGAAATAGAATGTATGAAACAATCTAAAAAGATATACAGGAAATTAAAACCTCAATCACAAGCTGGCAAATCAATTTGCGTGAAAGTGAAAATAGACTTTCTGACCTTAAAGACACCATTGCAGCTAGCGAAAAAAGTAAGCAAGGATCTCTTAAAAACAACTAGGATGCAGGAAAAAATAATTCAACACCTGTAAGAGGATGCAAAGATGAACAATGTGAGACTAATAGGCATCAATGAGAAGGAGTCAATACAAATAATATAAAAAGAATATGGAAAGCAGTAATAGCAGAAAATTTCCCAAATATGGGGCAACAATGTGACATTCATGTAACTGAAGCATATAAAACTCCAAGTAACATCAACCCAATTAAAACCACTCCCAGACATATAATAATCAAGATCCCAGAAATTCAGCACAGGAACAGTATAGTAAAAGCCGCTAAAGAAAAGAAACAGATCACATTTTAAGGAAAACCCATCAGAATAATGGCAGATTTCGCTTTACAAACCATCATGTCAAGAAAAGTATGGAGCAAACTACTTCAAGTCTTATAAGAAAACAAATTCCAACCCAGACTGAAATATCCTCCAAAATTCTCTTTCAAGTATAATGGAGAAGTAAAATACTTCCATGATAAAGAACAACTAAAGAATTTCATGATGACATAGCCAAGCCTACACAGACTACTAGATGATATTCTAGAGAGGGAGCAAAATGATCACAACCCCATGGATGAGAATAGAAAGAACTCACCAAATAGGGCAAACAAACACAAGAGAATAACAGGTATACAATAGTAGTCTTTCAGTTATTCTTTTGTGCATAGCAGCAAAATATTTCCATCAGCACACTCTACAGATGGACTTCTCTTACACCCTGTGGGACAAGATTCCACATGGGACTACAGGGTGGATTTCAAGGAAATAGTAGCTCAGTCCCACAAGTGACACCTGGCCACAAGTAAGTGTCATGGTCATTATCCATGTCCACAACTCACTAGAACTTTGTGTGGTATCCTATCCCCAAACTGTCAGAAGAGATGGTCATTTATTTGTCATTCCAGTATTTATCTTATGTTTTATTCTTAGTATTTCTTTACTATCATGAAAACTTCTTCTTAGTTCAAGGGTTTTGAATTAATGTTTAGTTAATTAGTATTTAATTTTCTGAATAATGCTTAATCTTAATTTTTAAGATTTATACTGTATCTTTCAATTATAATTTATCTAAAAGACATCATATGAGATCTTCTCCTAGTATTAGAAACTTTAAAAAGTATATTTCTATTATCTGTTGAATTTATATTACTTCTTCCCTTTATACACACACACACCCACATACATTTAAAAAAAATAATGTGTAACCCGACAAAAGATTGGTACTGTTTCATAGAAATCTTCAATGACCTTTTAAAGAAGGGTTCATCTGATATATTTTATATAGTCCTGCATAACTATCACTTTGAGAGCTCTTTATTGTTCATCCAGGAGCACATTGCAACTTCTCTTGCCTTTTGAATTGTGCTCTTCATTATTTCCTATATACTGTGTCTGGAGGTATTAAAATATTTCAAGTTTTTATAAATAGAAAATATTTTACTTTTAGTTTTTCAAAGGTATGTTTGCTAAGTATAAAGTTTAAAGAGGACAGATCTTTTTTTTTCTTTCAGTCCTTTAATTAGTCTAGTTTTTTACACACTTGGTGCTTTTTTTTTCTAATGTGGAATAAGATGCTATTTAATTTTATTCTTCCATAACTAATATTTTTATGTATATGCTTTAACCATTTTTTCTTTATAATAAGTTTTGGACAATTCATTTTTGTGTATCTTGGTATGATTTTGTTTAAATTTCTTGTGCACATGGTTCATTTTTCTTGGAAATGTAGTATTATAAGGTGAGCTAAATTCAGAAATTTTAAATCTTTAAACGTTTATTACCCACTCCTTTCTACTTTGAATATTCTAAATATATGAATATAAAAAAGAAAGGTGCAGCTAATGCTTATGATTTTTATTTTTACTCTGATTTTTTCCTGTCTTGAATTTCTTATAACTTCTTAGTTATTGTTTCTTTTTAAAAACAAAACTTATGAGTTTATATCTGGTGATCTGAAAAACTAATTTGCATGTAGCATCATGTATTACAGTAACCACTGTAGGATTCCTATTACTTTGATTAGTGAAATCTTGTATCATGTATAATCCTGTTTTCTTCTATCACTATTTTATATTCTTTAATAATTGTAATAAAAAGTACAAAAAAAAAAGAAATAACAATGTATTTATACAGTGTGTGAAAATGGATCTACTGATGTGGAAATAAAACTCAAAGACTTAAATGCATGTGAACTAATATGTAACACAGTGACTATTGTGAAAAAGTGGGAAATACAGATTACTCTATTCCTAAAATAATGCTGATGAAAGTGGTTCTCAGTGTTGTGAAAAAGATAAAGTCTATTTCAAATTACATATACACAATCAATTATTTATATTCATATATATATATGTATATATACATGTATGTGTATAAACTTATATATCCTAAATTTCTCATAGATTATCTTATTGGTTTTTTTTTTGGTATCTTCTTGCTTCTGTTTCTGAGAGTATATATTGATAGCTTATAGTGTGTCTGTGTTTAATAAGAAAAAGTTCTTAAATATTCTTCATAGTATGAGAAGTAAATAAAATTTCAATTGCATTTACATCTTTATAGAAGATATTTCAAACATCATAAAATTCCAATAGTGTGTATGCATAGAACTACAATAAATATAATAAAATTCACCTCAAAGCTTTATTCCTAGCCTAGAAATACTATATATTTAACATTTAAATCTCATTGAATATGCTGTATCAGAAGCTGAAATATTACATACTTTTGTCATTTACTGTACTTCTCTACCTGCTGGTATGCATGGGCACCTTCCTCAAATCTACCATGAGTCACATTTTGAGGTTCATAACTGATTTTCGGGTGCTGTCTTATATTCTGAACATCAATGCTCCTGCAGTGCATCTATCCGCTATGTATTAGATCCATGCAACACCGCACAGTGAAAATGAAGTGGGCCGCATTAATCCTGCTCCCTGAGGTAGAAGGCAAAGTTTCCTGGAGTTTGAGAAACCATTGCCTTTTCACAAATGACAATCAATGGAAGATAGACATAGATTACACATGCACATATATGAAGTTTGGAATTTAATTTAACATAGTACTTGTAGGGTCCACATCTACTAATAACAGTACTGACCCTATGTTTACTATTTTTTAATATGATTATATTGAACTTGTCTTCCTACCACAACTATGCATCTAGGCTAGAACTCTGTTGGCTTGTACCACCCACACCCTAGGCGAGACTTCCATTTTCCACACCCAGAACTGTGCTAAACAAATGCAGTTGCCACACACCCTTCCAGTGTCTGTCACCTCTGACGGGATTCAGCCACCTCCTGAAGCTCCATCTGTGAACACACAAGGCCACGGCAGGACACACAGACAAAGAGCAAGCAGCCTGCTTCTCTTACCTTTGGTTAGTTTTTTTTTATCGCAGCTAGTGTTTCTGTAGTTTTCTGTTGCATGACTCTGATACATGTGAGTAACGCTTTGCATGCCTGCAGGTAGGGTAGACTCGCTGAGCCAGAAATTGCACTGTCGACTTCCCTGCAAATGAATCACTTTCCAAAATAGTTGTGATGTCTTCCTTCCTGTCAGCTAATGATAAGATAAAAAAGAATCCTTTAGATCTCCCTGCACTGAGATCAAACAATCCAATAATGCATTCATGTATGAATAAATGTATTCAAATAGTCACGGCTGAAAAGGAAACCATTTGTTTTATCACTTTGCATTACTTCAAATTTATTTATTTATTTATTTTTTGTATTTTTTTAGTAAGGATCTACAGGGTCTACAGGATCTCAGTATGTAGTGCAGACTCTTAGTGGTCTGCCCATTTTAGCCTCCCAAGCTCTGGGAGGCATGTGCCACCACGCCCAGTCTCACTTGCCAGCACGGCATACCTGGGATCAAACCCTGGCCCCTGTGTCTGCCTAAGAAGGTACTTTAAGCCACTGAGCTATCTGGCCAGCCCTAGTTTAACAATTTTAAGAGCACTAAAATGAGTTAATAACATCAGAATGTATTAATGTGAAATATTCTTTAAGCTATTTAGCCCACCCTTCCCCAAATTTAAAACGAAATAAAATAACCTGTATTAAATGGAATATGGATTACTTTCATGATTATTCTATATCCAGTATAAAATAATTTTTTTTTGTTTTGGCAAGAGGGATTGAACTTAGAACCTTGCCAGATTATGCCACTGAGCTATATCCCTGGCCCTAGTATAAAATAGATTTAGAAATATGATAATTTTTTTCTTTTTGTATTTTAGGACAGGGTCTACAGGGTCTTACTAAATAGATCAGACTCAGCGATCTGTCTGTGTTCACCATCACAAGAGCTGGGATTATAGGCCTACGCCGTCTCAATCACCTCTCAGAGCGCCCCTGGGGCCACGGCCTGCATGGCATGCCGGGGATGGAACCCCAGCAGCTGCATCTACCTAAGCAGGAGCTTTAGTTCACTGAGTTATTTGGCCCACCCCTCAGAAATATAATTTTTTGCCAGCTTTTGTTTTTTAAGAGATAGGATCTTATTTATTATTCTTTCTTTAAAAAATATTTTATTTATTTATGTATTTTGTACAAGGTCATTCTACGCAGCTCAAACTCGTAGTGATCCTCCTGTCTCAGCCTCACCAGTGCTGGAACTACAGGAGTGCGCCACCATGCCCGGAATTCTGGGACCGGCAGGGCACATGGAACTAGGGATAGAACCCAGGTCCATGCACTCGCCAGGAGGGTGCCTTGACCCCCTACCTATCTCCCCAGCCCAGAAACATGACAATGATGAAATTCTTCTGAGGCATAACGTAAGTCTCAAAGTTAGAGAAAGAGATTTCTGTGCAAAGAGAATCAGTAAAACAGAGCCACTGCAGCATTGTCCTGTCCTCCTCAGGCCCCGCTGGGATCTGTATCTGAACAACTCAGTTTCCTCAAGTTCTGGGTTCTGAGACCCAGAAATCTTCCTCCATTACTTTTCACCAAAAAATCCCAGAAACCTCCATTCCTTGAGAAGTTTCTCATTCATAAACATCATTTTCACGGAAGTAAATCGTGTGAATAAGCTCTCCCTCTTAGTAATCCAGTCATTTTATCTATCACTATGACATGAAATATTAACTGCCATCGCTGGCATCACTTGTTGATTTATGGACATTTAATCATCTATTTACAATCCACATAAAAATGTTATTTCAATTTGATTTTACCAGAGAAATAATTACAAAGGAAAATATAAAATTAAATAAATGTATATATTTATTCATAAACTATGTCGATAGTTTTAACA
This sequence comes from Ctenomys sociabilis, assembly GCA_004027165.1. Classification (NCBI taxonomy): domain Eukaryota; kingdom Metazoa; phylum Chordata; class Mammalia; order Rodentia; family Ctenomyidae; genus Ctenomys; species Ctenomys sociabilis. The sequence continues at coordinate 29,088 of PVKA01005477.1, forward strand.
ATTTTAATGGTGAAATCAATGGGAAGTAAAATAAATAACCATGGTATATTTAAATTAATACCAAATATTGCACAATCAAAAATTTTTGTTGAAGATTAAAATGTCATACAAAATTAGTTCATAAGTGAATTTAAAATATTCTGTGCTGGGCCAGGGGTGTGGCTTAATGATTCAGCATATGCCCCGCTAGTGCAAGGTCCTGAGTTCATTTTTTTTTTTTTTTTTTTTTTTTTTTTGTCCACAGGGTCTCACTATGCAGCCCACATTCATAGTGATCCTTCTGCTTTCTGCCTCCCTAGTGCTGGGATTACAGGCGCGCGCCACCACGCCCGGACTCCAATTGCCGGCTCAGTGCACCCGAAGGCGGGGCCGGCGCGGCAAGCGGAAGCAGGGATCGAACCCTGGTCCCTACGCTTACCTAAGCAAGCGCTTAGTCCGCTGAGCTATACCGCCGGCCCTAAGGTCCTGAGTTCAATAACTGCTAACCCCCTGAAAAATCTGTGTTAAATAAACAGTTGGTGCTATAGTTTCTTATACTAAGCTCTTTGTGCAATACAATTAAATTACTGAAGTAATTTTGAGAAGATATGAAGGCATGTTTTCTTAGTTCCAAAGCACATGAAAGAAATCAAAGTCCTTTAAATAGAAACCCTCATTTAGAGCTATGTGCTAACCTCTGATAAACAGTTTAGGGTGTAAGACCACAGCTGCACCCGAGTGAACTCAGGCTGGATGTGTGAAGTCTGTCTCTTTTCCCATATTTTATTAGGATCATTAGTGCTGGCATAAATATTCCATCCTTTCCATCAGTTAGAGGTGAAAACACAATATCTGTAGCACCTTGATAATGATGAAGTGAGGCCCCAGTTACATGCAGCATGTATACTTGGCATATCTGAAGCTCAGGAATGTGTGTTCATAATTTTATTGCCAATTAGTTTTCACTACTCAGAGCAAAAACAGCTGCTTGTCTCGCTGCTGTCTAGCATGATTTGTTCACTGTAGTTATATTAATCTTTGCCAAAAGAGCAGGGAAAAAAACAAGCTTTGGTTATTCACTTGTAGTATTTGTGAAAATTTATAAAATAGGAAATCAATATTTATAAATTTACAAGTTAGGTTAGGTTTCATACACAAGGTGTGTTAGTCACTTTTTTAATGTCAACATAATTCATAAATAATTTAGTTTTAGTCTTTGTGTTTATATGAAAACATTCTCCGAAATTGAAAGGATTAATGCTTTGTTGACCTCTTGTACTATTTCTAATATCACATTATCTTTATTCATCCCGATAGATAGTTTTAATGTTGATTTTAGTGACATTGTTCTTACTTTCCATTTTCATTATAGTACATCATAGGTCCTTGTACAGTTTTTTCATGGATCTACAGATTACTTCCAGCTGCTATATACATTTGCAAGTTTAACCAATTCATTATTTATTTTCTGTTCTATGGCATGAGGTGAACAAGGAGCCTCTCAATGAAGTACCTACTGAATTTACCCTAGTGGCATTTTCTTAACTCTCCCTCCACTATTAATCTGAAAACCTCCAAGGGAATTTCATTAAGAATCTAAAATTTTCATATGCAAATTTTTATTTCCATTTTTTAATATTTAACAAAATTCACAATTTTTTTCTTTCAAAACCCCTGGTACATGTGTGCTGCTCTGCCCATGTATGTTTACACACATAACAGATTTAAATCTGTTAAATCTGGATAATTGTTAGTAAAGAACACTGCCAAACAAGTGGCCGTGTTCCAGCATTATATTAGGAAGACATGGTATGAAATAAAAATTAAAACCTAAAATATCTCTTACCTCTCACAGTACTCCAGCAGCAGATCACAATCACCAACCCCTACTCTCTTTCTGTAGGTTGCTTTTTTGGTTTTCTTTAATTATTATTATTTTTTTGGTGGTACCAGGATTGAACTCAGGACCTTGCACTTGCCAGGCAAGCACTTATTCCCCTGAGCTGTCTCCCTGTGCCCACTGTAGGTTGCTTTTATGAAAGCACATATTTTTTTTGCATCTGCAGAATTTTATTTCTCCACTAGTTAAGTACTGATATTTTATACTTGCAATAATGTCAAAACATTTCATAGATTTATTTTAATGGTTGTATGGTAAAAAATAAAATATACCCAAGAGAAAATTGTTCATATTTTCCCCAAAGGAGAGATATTTACATTTATAGAAAGTTGTACTTTTATTGTCATGACCTGGATAAAATGGTTTCTTCTTCTTTTTTTTTTTTTTTTAATCTGAAAAAGAGGGTGAAAACTGCTGATCTTGTGTCTCTCACACTTCTTTCACCTTCTCGGAATTTCAACTACTGTAAACAACAAGCCAAAAATAATATGATAAGTTTAGATTCCTCTTTCCTTGGATAAGTGTCAGTAAAGAAATGACTGTATTCAAAATACATCAAAGCCGGGACAACAAGTATTGATGAATCATGAGATTTTGCTCTATTTTCAGTACGCTTCACAAACTGAAGGTCGTGAAACTCCCTTAGAGAAGAAAAGGTCTTAGTGAAGAGTTCTCTGGGTGTTGGCCAGTCTTTCGACATACGGGTGGAAAATAGGGGTTAGTATGAATTCAGGAGTGAACGCCAGTCCCCTGTGTCTATTAGTTTGATTCTTCAGGGAAATACCAGTGAGAAAATTTCATTTGCTGATTTATTCATCAAACTACCACAACCCACATCCAGTCAGCTCCATCTTCTAGCAAAAAATCAGTGATAGGGTCCCACTGAGCAGCCCAACTTCCAAACGCTGCACCTGGGAGCAAGAGCTGTTTAGGAATCATTTTACCTTCAACCCACAATGTGTTTAGTACGTTCAGGCAGGAAGGGTTATCTAACATTCTCACTTGAAGTACTGAATACCATAGTTCATTTGCATAAAAGGGGGCATCTTGCATAATCGTAGGGAAGCAGGTTCTAGTAAATACCAAATATTTGCAGCACACTGGCTTTATTTTGTACATTCTACCTTTATCTGTCAATCCAAAAGACAGAAAACACAAAAATGGTAAGTACCGTGATAAAATTCAGACACCAGTGTACAACAGATAAATTAAACATTTACAAAATTATCCCCAAGTATAATTCTTAGTAAATCACTGATCTGCTTTCACTGAGGAGAAACAAATTGTTTGGACCATTTGACAACTGCTAAAGGCAATGTTAGGATGGCGTGGGCTGTTTCCACCACAGCTTTATGTTCATTTCACTTTTCTTGTCACTGACTCTTGATCAATACCTCTTAATGTATGTGATCTCTAAGCATTGCCCATATCTCCTCTGGATTCTAAAATAGTTGAATTTCTAAACCACCTTTGCATAACTTTCCTGCTTTGGTGTTTGCTTTGTATATCCTGCTGTTTGTGTTATACATTTTTTCTATCTTTCATTTTTTCCCCCTTTTTTTTTTCAATTCAAGTTCAGGTTTGCTTCACTGTGTAATTCATGTGGGCCTTAGGCTCACTTTGTAGCCCAAGATGGCGTTGAATTCACAGCAATCCTCCTGCCTTGGCCTCCAGATGCGGGGATTGCAGATGTGAACTGTATTATTTTGCATTTACATACTCCTGAATTGTATTTGTAGTGATACAAAAACCATTTTTTAGGTCACAATAAGGGAAGCTCACAACTCTCTCCTCACAAGGAATTTTATATTGCCTGGATCTCTGTGGCAGAAAAATATATGATTATTCTGTATCATTCAGTTAATTGAAGTTATAGAACAACCAAGATAGCCAGAAGTGTAACTCCGTAGTTCAATAAGGTCTTGTGTTCAGCATCTGAACAACTTTCAATAAGCTCTTCAGGTGCTATTTGCATAACCTTCTTAACTTCAAGAATAAATACTTGTATTTAGCCAAGAAGGAATAAGACTCTATATGGTTCTATGATAATTTTCTACCAATACTGTATATTTTCTTTTTCTCTGATGAATAAAAGCAGCCTTAGTGCTTTCATGATAAATTAGTGTAACTTTTTGGCCATCCATACTCAATGAAATGAAATATCATTCAGTCACAAGAGTCATTAAGTTTCAAAGCTTTTGTATTTCCCATTGTATTCATGTATGGAAATATGAATGGATAGGAAGTTTCTGCTTAGGAAAAATCAGTGATAAATACTTAACCATACTGAAAAATGTAAAAGCATTTTTCCATACTGAATCCACAAGAGGAATAGGATTTAATTAAATTAAAATGATTAAATGAAGTCGTATTTATTTGAAATGTAAGAATAGCAATTGTCTAGAGGGAAAAGAGAATCACTTTTACTGTTATACAGTTAGCATCATAAATTCCCTTAGAGCTCTTTTAAAGAATTCATAATATTTAATTCTATCCATTTCCATAAGTAATTTTAATACACCTTGATTTCTTCATGAGAAAGAAGTTATAAATAGGGGAGTCTGCCCCAGAGAAAAGGCAGATTTAATACCTCTTCTGGAAATGATGTTGTTCTGTATCTTACATTTACTAAACTTTATAAGAAGTTCTATGCTTTTTATATTTGCTTCTAATTCAATTATTATGCTGTGTTGGATGGTAGGTTCACCTGGTACCTATAGTCATCACATACACAAAACAAATTTGAAGGAAACGTTGAGTTGCTAGAAAAGTAGCTAAAATTAACTACCAGGAGACCAGAGAACTAAACTCCTTTTCACCTTATAATTTTTTTTTTTTTTTGTGGCTGGCTCAGCCCACCCTGGGGTCAGGGCTGGCATGGCATGTGGTGCTGGGGATCGAACTGCAGCCCCTGTGCTTGCCTAAGCTTGCCTAAGCAGGTGCTTTAGACCACTGAGCCATCTTGCCATCCCTTCACCTTGGAATTCTATTAAGATTCAAATTGTTTGGCCTCAGCTACCTCAGGAAAGATGTGGCTAGCATAAAGAAGATTTTTAAAATTCACAAACTCCCCCAATTCTGTTGTCATCTTTACTGCCATCGTCCTTGTAGGGGTGGTATTGAGAATCAAACTCAAAACCTAAGCTTGCTAGGCAATCGAGCTATATCTTGGACTTGACTTTGCTCCTTCTCATATATTCATTTATTTTTATTTTAAAGAGGTTAAAAACAATAAAAAGATACAGAATTTCAATAAAAAGATGATAGGAAGTTAACAATGGTTATAATAGTTCACATGGTTGTCTTCAAAGTAGTTGCTCAGATTATAAGACATAGGAATGTAAAATTGATGAAACAATATAAGCACTAACTGTTCCTTCTAATAAACTTATAGAAATTAGTAGGAATAATTCTCCCTTTCTTCTCTCTTTTCTCCTGTCCCCCGTCCTAGCTGTTCTTTCCTTGTGAGCAGCGTCTCTCCTTTGCAATACGTACTTTACCTTTTGGATCTTCTTTACGCTTATAGTTGCTTACTCTATGGAGACAATCTGATGTTCACATATGACAGTCTGCTGCCGTATGTCACCCTGTCTTGGTTTATTTCACTTATGATTATGGTCTCTAGTTGCACCCATTTTCCTGTCAAAACCACAAGTTTATCTTTTTTATAGCTGAGTAAAACTCCTTCACAGTAGCAAAACTCAAGAGGCCTTATAGATAGAGAGTAAAGTGCTCTATAGCATAAAGAAATGAACTCAAAATTGATTTAGCAATGCTGAGTATAAAAAAAAGGGATTAAGCCAGTTGTCATATACCAAATGCTTCAATCCTTTTTTTTTGTTGTTTTGTTTTGTTTTTAGTGAAACCTGTGCTTGAACTCAGGCCCCTGTACTTGCCAGGCAAGTGCTTATTCTGCTGAGCCATCTCCCCAGCCCCTAAATTCTTAATCAACTTCATCATAATTCCCCAAAGTCCTGGAGGTACAACTATGTAAAATGGCATAAAGAGTTCTAAGACCAAGTGACAACGTTGATCACTAACTTACATTAGGTTAATATTGCTATGGTTTGTATCTAGATGTTCCCCCAAAACATCATGCAGTCATGGAATACAATTTCGAGGTGGCTGAATCCAGTGTCTGTCACTGAATAATTGTTCAATGCTAGGATTATGGGTGCTTGGATTAAGGATGTGAGTGTGACACCCACCCTAGGATGGGCACACTGAGTACAATAGAAGGGACGGACAGACACTTGTCTAGCTCTCCCTTGCTCCTTTTGGTATCTTCTATCCCCTTCCATGTCCACCCTGCCTTGGAGCAAGCTGGTTATGGATTTGGACCTCTACAAACTGTGAGCTAAGTAAATCTTTCTTTCTTTAACCTTGAATGTTGGATATTTTGTTTCAGCAGTGAGAGAAATGCAACTAAAACAAATGTTACCATCATTTGAACTATTCCAACCAAGTGGTTCAGTCTCCAGATTAAAAATTGAATGAAATATGTAATTTCAGTATACATCTTAGCAAAGCTAATAGTATTAAAAAAAACTTAAATAAAATGTAGAAGAATATCCTAAGACTTTTATGGCACCACAAAAACCCAAAATAGTGAGGCAATCTTAAAGAAAGAGAACAAAACACAAGACAGTAAGTGCATGGCTTCAAACTATAATGCAAAGATATATTTCAAAAACCATCTCAATAATAACATAAAATATATAGGTAGATCAATGAGATAGAATAGAGATACTAGAAGTAGACTCACATATCTTCAGCCGGTTGTATTGAACAAAGGGTTAAAGAGTACACATTAGAGTAAGACAGGTTATTTGTTAAATGACACTAAGGTAAGGGTATATCCACATGCAGAGGAATTAGGTACCTCTCTCCCATCAATTACAAAATACAGTTCAGAGTGGATTAAGAATCTGAATGTATGACCTGAAATTGTGACAACACCAGGGGAAGCAGATCAGAACACTGGAATGGGCAGGCATTTTAGGGACAAGATCCTAAAGCACATGAAACAAGAGCAGATATACACAACGAGGATCAGATCAAAATAGAAGGCTTCTAACCATCGAAGGAAACAATAGAATAAAGAAACAACCTGGTTTGTAGAGAAAAAATGTATATGTATATACAAATATTTAGGATAAATATACAGCTCCTTTCTCTTCATTCATTGAGAAGAAAGGTTTGCACTAATATTGCTTAGACAAGATATCATGTCTGCATCTTGTCCTCTGAATAACTAGTATGAAGGCAACAATATGCAATGTATTAATTATTTTAACTGTCCTACTAACCTGTTTTGAAACTGTTTAATTTGTATTTGATTTTTTTTCTCATTCAAATGAATGAAACATTAAAAAAAAGAAACAACCTAGAAGAAAAAAATATATAAACTATATACCTGGGAAGACTTTGTTACTCAGAATAGATAAGGGGCTACAAAAAATTCAACAATAAAAACAAAGGATCATTTTAAAAATGGGAGGTAATCATACATAGACATTCATTAAAAAAGTTCAAAATGGCCAAAAATTACATGAAAAATGTTCTGCTTCATTATTGGTCAGAATTTATTCAACTTAATAATTCAATTCATAATTATTATCATTACAACCTAGAAAAGAATGACTTTTCACTGAAATGTTAAAGACAGATTCTACATGGATGTGAAGAAAACAGGAATAAAAGAAATTCTGCATTATGGATGGGAAGGTAAAGTCATATGGCCATTATGGAGAAAAAAAAAATGGAGGCCTTCAACAAATTAAAATATGACTAGCATGTGATGTAGCAATCACACTACTAGGTATGCATGCAGAAGTAAGAATCTACCTTTCCAAGAGACATTGGCATTCTCATAGTCATGCACTGTCACTTCCTGACAGCTGATAGGAGTGTCCATCCACTAATGAACAGAAACAGGAATGCAGTGGATGCGTATGCCCATCATTAGATCCAGTAATAACAGATGCTGCTGAGACTGCAGGGAAAAGGGAAAGCTTCTACAGTTGGAGATGTAAACCAATATAATAACTATGGAAATCAGCATGAACATTCCTCAGGAGACTAAAATTGGAAATTCCGTTTGACTCTGTAGTTCTCGTTCTTGGTATCTTTGCAAAAGAAATAAAGAAATCGTATTACAGCTATCCAGTCATGCTCAAGTTTATAGCAGAAAAACATATATTAGCTAATTGGAAGTGGCCTTGTCCTGGTTTGGGGGCTTTTTCAGGGAAAAGTATAATCCACAACATGTTTTATAATATTATTTTATAATCAATTACCCAAGAATCACATACTGCTAGTACAGGAAATCTGTCCACATATTAAATACTAAAAAATTCAACCAACGACCTAGATCTCATAACAATGTCTCTCACAAACACAACTGGAGTGCAGGCACACTTTACAGATCTTTGCTGGAGAGGCCCAAAGATCAGTGGGGGAAGCTAGGAAGTCTATGCCAGAGGGATGAGTGAGCCATGCTAATAGACTGAGGGATGTGAACAGGAGTAGGAAGCATTGCTCAAGGTAAGCACTAGAGTTTCCCCCAAAAAGTACCACAGCCATCCTCAGCAACAGTGAGATCCCAAGCCCTTCCAGTGGTGAGGAAAGCCAAGTTTCCATCACGAAAGCCAATACGACAACTTTCTTCATGAGGGTGAGCAGGGCTCCATCTTCCCCTCCAGGCCAGAAAGTGATGCTCAAGTTGAGGACCAGAGTTCTTCCAGAATTCATCGGGAAGGCCTGCATGACAAAGTCCTCTAGCAGGACAGCCCAAGAGCACTAGCAGCTTCCAACAGCTCCAACAGCTTCCCAGACAGCATCCCTAACAGCATTTTTGCAGCTTCTTCTATTCTGCCTTTATGCTTCTGGCAACACCCCTCAGGTGGGTCTCCTGCTCCCAGCACAACACCAGTTTAATCCAGTTTGGTATAATAAGCTGACTACCAGTTAGAAATCCATCACTGGCCTACATGTCCATCAACAGATCAAAGTTTACACATAGTGGAGTACTACTCAACCATAAGGAAGAAATAAACATGAATCACTTGTAGGAAAATGCAGGTACCTTGAAACTGTAATGTTAAGTGAAATAAGTTAAGGATAGGAAGAAAGCATGGTTAATGAGTACTAACTTATAAATGCAAAACATGTTCTCGTGTTATTTCCTCAGTAGGACAACAAGCATGTACTGCGCATTTCACAAAGCTTGAAGGAAGAATTTTGAAAGATTTTACCATAAAAATTGACAAATGTTTGCAAAAGCTGTATTGAACCTGATTTCAATTTTATACAGGGTATCCTTATATCTAAAATCACATTATCTCATTAAATTAAATGTTTTATTAATAATTGTATATAATATAGGAAGTGATGTTTTGATCTCTATAGAACTCATCAAGCTGGTTGAAGTATCAGTCACCTGACTTATCTGATATTTCTGGATAGAATGTTACAATGGATTTTTTTTTTAGCACGTGTAAAGCATACCACCCATTATTCCTACTGTGGTCTCGAAGGGATTTGGAGACTTACTGCTCCCAGGTGCATCTGAATCCCGCTGCATGAATGCTTCCTTCCCAGCTCATCTTCTCTTCCATACCCTCTACTCTCTGCGTGTCCATGAGACAGACCTCCTTGGAGCATAAAAAGGAGATAGCGCCATTTCTCACTTCTTCTTTGGGGTTCAAGCCATTTTTGGTTTCTGCCAACTTTAATGGACATGATTAATTGACATATAGAAAATTACTGGCAGAAACAAAAAAAAAAAGAAAAAGAAAAAAGATTATTGGCATTCCACAGCATTTTATTTTATATGTATATACTTTTTTGTATTTTAGGGAATGGTCTATAGGGTATTCAGGGTCTCACTGCTAGATCAGACTCATAGTGATCTGCTTGTTTACATTCTCCCAAGAGCTGAGTTTACAGGCACATACCGCCATGCCCAGTCTCAATTTCCTTTTCAGCGCTCTCCGGGGGACAGGGCCTGCCTGAACAGCAGGGCTGGGGATCGAACCCAAGCCCTTGAGCCTGCTTGTGGCACTTTAACCCACTGAGCTATTTGGCTGGCCCTTCCACAGCATTTTATAATATTCTGCTAAATGAAACCCCATAATTAGCAAAAATATTTTGAATTAATGATGGGTAATAGTTTTAATTGACTAGTCATTTAAATAAATATTTTGCTTTAAAATGGCCAACGCTGAATTACTTCTTTTATAACATCTGTTTTGAATGATACTTCATTTAAATTTAATTTAATGATACTGTATTTATCACAAGCTCATTGGTTTCTGATTATTGTTGGCTAGCTAAGGAAAATCTTAGGCTTTCTGAATAATTAAAAGATACTTTTCTTCTAATAGTCACTGAGTCTTTGTGCTTTTATATTTTAACTATATAAAAGAGATGAAGAACGTAAATAATGTGAGGAGCAAAGAGCTATCCTAAGAAACGCAGCGGTAGATTTCGCGGAGGTTGGGAGGGTCTGAGGAAGGAGACAGAGAAGGCAGGACGGAATGAAAGCGTTGGAGGTGCTGCACTCATTTGCACCACACCCACAGGCAGAATGTGGTCACCGTCACCACGCATCACAAACATTCTAGTAAAGAGTTCTAAGAATAACTCCGTTTTCCTGGCTCAGTATTTTCTGAGAGCATGAGGCTGAACGCTTTCCTTTTTTTTTTTTTTTTTAACAATATACCAAATTGTGTGTGACTGGGATCTTCTTAGTTTCTGCATCATTTTTCCCAAGTAATAAGGTACATAGCTTGATATGGCTATGGATGCTTGAATTTAAATGATTTAAATTAACATAAACTTAAAAAGGAATTCTTGTTTGCTAGTGGTATGTTTCACGTGCCCAGGAGTCACAGGGGCCACTAGATAACTCTGGTTTATAAACATTTCCTGAACGATAGCAATTCACATAGTAAAACAGTGTTCTACAAAATACCTTCATGGCTAGCCAAATAGCTCGGCTGACTAAAGTTCCTGCAAGCAGGGGCAGGGGCCTGGGATTTGATTCCAAGGCCTGCCTTGCTGGCCTCGCCTCTGGGGCACACTGAGAGGGTAATTGAGACTGAGCATGATGGTGCACACCAGTAATCCCAGCACTTGGGAGGCTGTAAACAGAAAAATCACTACAAGTCCGATCTAGTAGTGAGAGACCCTAGACATCATGTAAACTCTTCCCTAAAATACAGGAAAAAAACTTTCACAGTGAATAAGAATTTCTTAATCTCACTTAAAAATCTGGATTGTTAGACATGATAGTACATTTTCCTGTTGTTTAGGTATTTGTAATATTTTAACATAAAACATTTTAAGTATCATATTACACAATAAGGCATGTATCACTAAAACCAATGAACATAAAATACTTTAGATGATTCTTTTTTTGAATTAATTTTAATGAGAAAAAAAGAAGAAACAGCAATGAAGCAGTTTCAAAATAGACTAGTGGGACAGTTACAATAATTAATTCATTGCATATTGTCTTCATAGCAGTTATTCAGAGGACAAGATGCAGACATGACATCTTGTCTAAACACTATTAGTAGAAACTTTTCTTCTCAATGAACTAAGAGAAAGTAGCAATATTTCTATCCTATCTTGCATTTTGTGTACACATACACACACATATATATTTTTTCACTATAAAATGGTCCATTTTTTATATCCCCTTTTTTGTTGTGTTATTAGATGATTTCTTAAAACTCTAATCCATATTAAACATTATTTGAAAATTTTAATTACAAAGTCAAAAATTATTTGCATGCATGTTTCTTTCACATACAATTATTTATAATTCAATGAATTCTATTCACCAACATGAGTTTAGTATCATGCAAGTGTTAGGCACATAAAACACAATGTAAATTAAGGACTCTGTCTTTTAAGTTTATTTTGGGGCGACTCTGACAACAGCTTGAGACAAAAAATTATATATATATATATATATATATATATATATATATATATATATATATTTAAAAAGGAGAAAGAGAGAAATAAAATTTAGCATTAAGTGTTCCTTCTAAAGGACCGGCAGAAATCAGAAGTTCAGCTCCCCAAGCTATCCTGTGTATATATATATATATATATATATATATATATATATATATATTTCTTTTTCCCTTCCTTCTTTCTTTCTTTTCTGCTTTCCCTCAACTCAGTTGTTCCTTCCCTTTGAACAATGCCTTTTCTTCTCAATACAGTATGTATTGTACTCTCCAGATTTTATTTACTCTTCTAGGTTCTCACACTAGGGATACAATACAGTGTTTATGCATGCAGATCTGATTTATTTCACTTATGAGTATGATCTAGAGTTGGTGTGAATATGATCTCTATTTGCATCCTCTTACCTATAAAAGCCTTAAGTGAATCCTTTTTTATAGCTGAGTATTAATACATTTTATAAAAACACCACATTCTTTTTGTCCATTGATGAGCGCTTATTCAGTTGATGGGCATTCACATGCTTGTATCTGAGAATCTGAGCAACTAAGTTAAAGACAGCAATATGCAATATAACAATGACCGTTGAATTCTTACAAGTTTAATGAAATTCTGTATCTTCCTAAAGTTATTTTTTATTGTTATTTTTTTGGTAGAACTAGCAATGGAACTCAGGTCCTTGTGCTTGCCAGGGAAGTGCTTATTCTACTGAGCTATCTCCCCAGTCCCTTCTAAAGTTATTTTTCTTTAACTTTTAAAATTCATTTTATTTATAAAACATAGTTTGAGGCAATTGAGGATCACAGAAGTTGGAGGAATAAAAAAGAGGCACACGTAAGTTGATGTGGAATCCAGTTGCAATTTGTGGAGGATGAAGAGGCCACACTCAGAGCTCTAGAAACCCTTTTATGTTATATCATTCTAGTTATGTTTCAAGACATGCCTGAATGACAAGACTGAGTGCCAGCAGTATATCTTTGAAGAGTAAACTTAAGCCAGTGAGAACTTCAGATGGTCTTGAAAACATGTGGCACAAAAAATATTATGGCTTTTGCCAACCATGCTGGATAGAAACTCAGTTCTTTACATTTTCTTCTTGCAGAACAATGTAATGCCAAACTTTTGAGATAGTCTGCCTGGCCCGAAGCGCTTAGCTTGTATGTTCTGCTTTCAGGTTGGGTGAGCAATGTGATCTTCACGCATTCAGATTTACTGAGCACGAATTGACTGCGGTTGACTAGTAATGACTCTTGAAACAAAAAGTGGGAATAACCCAAAATGTGTTGCCAGGCGATGGAAAATGGAGCTACCTGCACATAGTAGAGCAACGGAAGAAATCGCCAAGTGGGACTGCTGGAATGAAAGGGCGGTAAATCAAGCATAACGGTACATGGCTCTGCAACTGAGGGCAGGGCTTAGGCACATCCATGAAACTTCCAGTTCATGTCCCTGTTAAGATGCGTAGTAAAATTTGTTTGCGCTATTTAACAGGAAATTATTCTATCAAATGAATAACTTAATCTTCACAAGAATGACAGAAATGACTTTTATTCTGCATATGTGATGATCATAAGCTCACTAGTACATACTAGCCTTTCACTGATATGTCTGCTAGGTGAACTCCTAGCACGTGGATGCTCCCTAAATACAGCCTGGGAATACACGTTTGCTAAACAGAATAGAAAAAAATTTTGTAAGAATTGTTCAAGACATATAGGATCCCAGTATACCATCAGAACTGCATAATCTCATGGACTATTTGAGCAATAAAAAATAATGGGTTTAATACTAAAATATTCACATTTTATTACCAAAGTAATTCTTTAAGTGTAAATCAATGAATTCTTTTGATGTAGTAACATGCAATTCTTTATCAAAAAGTTTAGGCAGCTATATTTTACTAGCTCATTTCTATACTGAATAACAAACACTTGTTAGACTACTAGTGATAATTTTTACTTTTTAAGACCATTTTGATAAAATGTCTTCTGAAGTCTGTTAGACAGAAAAAAAAATCTGGGTATTTATTAAAACAAGATCTCTTAATAAAGTCTATGGGCACATGCATAGGGGCTTATTATTTATATTATTCTTCAATATGTAGAAAAATCAGCCAGCAACTTGTTCATTTTCTAAATTAAAATAATTATTTTGCTAGTTTTCCTTTGGCTCACAAACGAAGGCAGCTATAAAAATGTCTTTCACATTTGTGAAAGCCTGGCCTGCCTGGAAAGTGAAAAACACATTTCTAGACTGACTCTCAGATGATCGCTAAGAGCAAGTGACTTCCCTGCCACAGAGCACTGAGTTCCAAATTCCACATATGTTTAGGACAGTACTCAGCTCTGCTCTATCCCTAAAATTGTACCAGTTCAGACTTCAATATTAGAGAATGGATTAAAATACAACACTTTCTGAAATAAGATTATGATTCAAAACATGAGTTCTGCAAACAGGTCAGGCAATGGCCGTGACCCATCCACATGGCTGACACTGACAAAAAGATCTGCAGAGTGAGATACCGGGTTACAGGATAAACCCTGAGGGGACTTGGCTGACCTCATCAGATCAAAAGTTATAGTTTTGTTATGAAGGTCTTGCTTTATCTCCATCTTAACCATGCAGCAGAAAAGTATAAAAATGAGGTATATAAAGTAAGATCATAATGATAAGCTGAGCTGTAAATGGCTCTAGTCAACAACTTCTTCAGATAACCCACTACTACTATGGACAGCTGGACTGTGTTGGATTGTTTTATTGAATTCAAGCACCTATAATAATTAAATGACAATAGCATACTCATCTCTGACAGGACTAAACAAAAAAAAAAAGGGATACAAAGGAAGAACCATTCTGTGTTTGTATAAACAGTATAGTTAGGATAAATATGCAGTACTTTGGCGTAATTGTATGAGAAGAAAGATTTGCACTAATAGTGGTTAGACAAGATATCCTGTCTGCTTCTTGTACTATGGATAACCACTAGGAAGATAACAATGTAAAAAGTATTAATTATTGAAACTGTACTATAATTCAGCTTTAAAAGAAAAAATAGGTATACAGCTACATTCTTTTAGTTCATTGATTAGAGACATCTGCTCTAATAGTGTTTGTAAATAGAATATCATGTATGCACCTTGTACAGCAAAAAAACACTACGAAAACAATATGCAAGGTGTTAATTGTTGAATCTGTCCTAGTAATTGGATTTGAAACTGTCTCATTGCTATTTGTTCTTTAATAAAATAAATTTTAAAAAAGATTACTTACAAAAAGCCTGAGTTCTGATGGCATACACTTTGGAAAATCCAGGAACACTGATAAAAAAAAGAAATGCTAGGTTAAGAGATAAAAACAAATTGAATTCCCTTGCAAAAACACTTCCTCACAGAAGGGTTATTGATGATAATGTTTTGTAAAAAGTAAATATGTAACTGCTTGATAGTATTTATTTTTTAAGGTTAAAATTTATTTTTTATCTTACACATAACAGCATAACATTCTACAAATTTCTGTAATACCTCCTGATGTTTTAGTACATGTATTCCTGATGTAATGTTTAAATCTGATTCCCGTAGCTACACCTTCAAATACTTACAGTAAAAATCATCCATCTTTTAATCTTTTGAAAAATATAATACACTATTGTTAACTCTGGTTTCTCTGCCGTGGGTAGAACACCAGTCATCTTCGTCTCCCCTAAGGATAATTAGCACTTGCTGGTCAACTTCTACCCTGCGTTTCCTCCCTCTCTGCACTATCAATTGCTAGTGACTGCCCTTCTCCTTCCAACTTCTGTAGTACCATTTTCTATATATTCTTCCTGTGAAAGAGACCATGCAGTCCTTGTCTTTTTGTGATTGACATTTCACATTGCACAATGCTCTCTAGTCTGTCTATGTGGCCACGAATATCAGGATTTCATTATATTTAATGGCTAAATAGTATTTCATTGTGTATGTCTACCACTCTTCATCAACTGAGGGAAAGGAAAATTGATTCCACGTCTCGGCTATCATTAACAGCACTGCAAGGAGTGTGTGGGAGTTGACTTGATGTAGTTTCCTTTCCTTTGTAAACATACCTGATAGTTCAGTGGCTGGGTCACAGAGTAGTTCCATGTTTTAACTTGCTGAGTAATCTCTCTGCTGTTCCTCGTAATGGTTGTACCAGGTTACACTCTCTGTAGACTTGGCTTTCCTGGGATTTGAGTTTTACTTGTATTTCTGGATTTTCTGTCTACCTCATCTTTTCTATCAATAAAAGAGGCAATAGTAGTTCAAGGGTTAAAATCAGGTAATTTGTTGTGTTTTCACACAGAGAAAATTCCTGCAAGGGAGGCAATTTCTCCAGAAGAGAGAATTCACAGCCCTCTCCACAAGACGTCCTCTTGAAGGCTAGGTATACTTAGCCATAGGAATTTCCTAGGGCATGCAGCATCTAAGGTAAGGAAATGAAGGTCCGACAGATAGCTCTATATCTCTTTTTATTTTTTTTTATGTATTTGGTATAGGGTCTCACTACTCAGCTCAGACTCCTAGGGAGCCTCCTGTTTTCAGCCTCCCCAGTGCTGTGATTACAGGTGTGCACCATCACACCTGGTCTCTGTGGCCCACTCATTGCACCTGGGGTGGGGCAGGGGCAGCATGTGGTGCCAGGGTTGGAACCCTGGTCCCAGCAATTGCCTAAGTAGGTGCTTAGTCCCCTGAGCTATCTTGCTATCCCTATATATTGCTTTTTAAATCCATTACATATAAAGTTGAAAGCCTCTTTTCTGTTGGGCAATCTATTTAAAAATACTGAGTGAAACATTATCGCTGTCCACCTCAATTTTTACAATGCACAACATGAAAGAGAGAAGGCATTGGCATAGGCTTAAGACTAGAAAAGCTTCTTTCCAGGGTGCAGTTCTCAATGATTTTATTCAGCATAAGAAGATAATCCAAGCTTAGTTGAAGCATAGAAACTATGAATATTTATAGTTAATTACTCCTGAACTTTTTAGACTTTGCAGAGTATTTCTAGTAGACATCCTCAGACTTTTTAATAATAACCTTTTCTAATTTGTGAGAATTACACTTATGGGATTCATGAGGTAATGAAGTCTTAGGGGTATAGTCAACCTTCTCTCACAATCAAAATTAAAATAGAAATTAGTGTTTTTGAACCAAGAAAAGCCGTGATCTCTTAGTCAGTGAAATAGAATGTATGATTTGCACTGTACCTCACCTCCTTTTCTTAGATACTAGAGGCAACTCAGTTACAACAAAAGATTTGCTGTGGAGCACTAGATTGTCTGATGGGAGAGTAAAAGGTGCTTTATGCTGTCATTAATCAGGCATGTGAAGAAGTCAACACCCAGACAAAGGATCTGGGTAAGAGTAAGGTACAGGATTACAAGATAAAACCTGAGGGAACTTTACTGACTTCATCAGAAACAAAAACTACATCTTTTGGTATATAGGTCTTGATCTATCTTGGTCTTAACCATCCAGCAGAAAAGTATAAAAATGAAGTATATAATGGGGGACCATAATAATAACTTGAGTTGTAAATGCTATGGTCAACAACTTCTCCAGATAACTCACTATTAATGTGGAATGCTGGACTGTGTTGGATTGTGTTGCCAAGTTCAGGCACCTAAATTGCTTTAATGACAATGGAGTGCCCATCTTTGACAGGTCTAGACAAGAAAAGGGGGATATAAAGGAAGAATAATGATGTGTGTGTATAAACAGTACAGTTAGGATAAATATGCTGTGCTTCTGCATAATTCTATGAGAAGCAAGATTTGCACTAATAGTGGCTGGACAAGATATTATGTTGGCTTCTAGTACTATGGACAACCACTAGGGAGTTAACAAGATAGAAAGTATTAATTATTGAATCTGTGACATAATTCAGCTATAAAAATATGATAAGTATATAGTTACACTCTCTTTATTCACTGATTAGAGACATCTGCTATAATAATGCCTGTAAGTATAATATCATGTATGCACCTTGTAGAACGCCAAAACATATGAAAACATTTTGCAATGTATTAATTTATCGAATCTGTCCTGTTAATTTGTCTTGAAACTGCCTCATTGCTATTTGTTCTTCAATAAAAAATAATAATAATAAAGAAAAGAAATCAACATTCGCAGACAGGATTTAAGAGTGCAGTCTTCAACTCCTCAGTGGAAAAGTGAATGCGTGCCTAAGTGTGAGTCCAAGGAAGAGCACAGGGACACCTTGAGATATTGCATTAAGTAATTATCCTTTAAGTAAAATGTGGTTATTGCAAACCAGAACAGCTAAAAAAAAGTGAAAGGGACTAGAGAAAAAAAAACTCCTAGAAAGAATAATGATTCAGGAGGCACTGTCTCTAAGGGGTGCTCATATGGTTTGTTTCTTGTTGGCGCCTGAAAGCCTCCTACAGTCATGGGTGGTTTCTGGAGTTTGTGACTGTTTCCTGATCTAATGCTGGGATTATGGGTGTGAGTGCTCTGGGGCAGATACTCTGCATCACAGGGTAACATGGGGAGAGAGGCTGGCTAGCTGCCTGAGCTACTGCCACTCCCTTTGCTCTTGCTCTTTGCCGCTGCCATGAAAAGCTGCACTGTGCAGCCATGTGCCACTCCACCTTGGAGCTAGCTGAGTATGGACTGAAGCTTCCGCTAACTCTGGGCAAAATGAAGCTTTCCTTCCTTCATTTTGGGTGTTGGGTATTTGTCCCAGCAGTGAGAGAAGAATAACTGACACAGGTGCTGGCAGCAATTCTCAGATGAAAAACCTTGGAAATTCATTGCCTATATGATGTATTTAGATTGCCTTTGGGATAAAAAACAAGCAACCTGCCAACACAATTAAGAATTATTCATATGCAAGGATATCACTCTCACAGGACATTCCAGAGATGATGCTATTGTTTAAAACACATTTTGTATATTTTGCCCTATTCAATGAAGAATGGGAAGGGAGAATTTGGGGGACAGATGCTGCTTTCAGGAATGGAAAATAGTTCCCTAGAGAGAAAGAGAAGTGGATGAGAAAATAATTTTAACAACATCTGGCCCATTAGTCTTGCTAAAGAGCTAAGCGGCTCTTTTTTTGTGTAGTGTTCTGCCAACTTCTTTATGAAGGTCAGACAAACTTCATGTAAAAGGAGACATAGTGAGTATTTTAGTCCTGCTGTTCATAAAGTCTTCATTACAAATACTTGAGCCTGTGTTTTTAAGATGAAAACAGTCATTGACTGCATAAATGCAAATATGTTATGTATAATGTGTACACGAGCAAATATAAAAAGTACACAAAAGCAGATTTAAAGAAGTCATATGTGTCCCAGATGATGAAGGTCACCCATCTCTGATTTAAAAACTGAGGACACAGAAGCTCATTTTATAATAACACTATGAAATGGAAATTGGAGTTTCATACTACAGATCTGACATGGCAGGGAGGAAGGGCTTCAAGGAGAGTGATCAAGAAACACCAAGAAATGGGGGAGGAGGCTCAAAGTGATGTGCAAAAGCATAGTAAAGGGGCTGGTGAGATAGCTCACTGACCAAATCTCCCACTGAGGCAAGCTTATGCAAGTGCAAGAACCATAGTTCAATCCCTTGCACCACAGGCTGCTCCAGCCCCACCCTCAGGACAGGCTGAGTGGGCAACAGCATCTGGGTATGGTATCAGATGCCTATAATCTCAGTCCTGGGGAGACTGAGTACTCACTATGAGTCTGAGCTGTGTAGTGAGACCCTGCAACAACCAAATACCTATTACTGAAGTAAACATGTAGTTCTTTTCCTTAAAAAATAAAGATCATAGTAAAACTCTCACCGCTTGCTATAACAACTTGTGGCATTAACAACTGTGTAATTTAATGCAACTAAAACAGGGCCAATATAATTTTCTCCAGCTCCTTTCTTCAGTAAAGGTAGTTCTATAGGCCAGTAAAATATAAAGGAAAATCTTGATTTGCTGCTGTTTATTGACTTACTCAGAGACACTTAAAGACCAAAAATTGATTTATATAACTGGTTGAGGGAGATTAAAGAGATAAAGAAATGGATTAAGTAGATAGTGGGAGAGATATACTGGCTCTGGTGGACACAAAGCAAGAGCCAGTGACTTCATCAAACTAAGACTTCAATGTGTAGAAACTCTGGAGAAGACTGAACACTGTTGGTCTGAACAGACCTCTGACATAAGTGAAGCTTAAATCTCATGCATTTGTGTACCAGACTATTGTAAACCCTACGTGTGTGCTGACTGACCACATCACGTAGATGCATGCTTGCACAGTAGTGTTAAGAAAATGTTTGTTTTCTTTCATTTTTGGTGGGGATTTTTGTGTTACTAGTACAATCTAAATTTAACATCTGATGAATCCGGTGCAAAGATTATGAAATAGTTTATTGCTGTTGCTTTTGTTTCTTATTATGAAATTATTAGACTCTATTATTGAAATTATAATTTAGTGGGTCTGTGTGAGTTTAGAGATTGCTTATAAAATGCCACCAATTTAGAGATTCTTAGACATGGCTGAACATAATTTGAATTAAGAGGAAATAAACTACAACTGCTGTGACTTATTTCACATCAAGGGAGAATTTAAAGTTATTTGTATTATCAAAGCATAGAGCAGTGATTGGGGAACAAAGAATAGAGTTGCCTAAGAGAAAAAGCAATCTATATTAGGAAGACAGAGAACTGCAGGGTCACTAATTAGATAGTCAAAATCTTAGATTAAACTGGAAGTTTTCAGTATGATTTAATTGATTGTTATATTGTTGCCCCTACATACTGTGCAACATCGATCTTAGCAAAAGACCTTTTTCAGAGACTGGCTGGAGCCCTAAGAAGACCAATTAAGGGCAATTCAAACTAAGTAGCACAATTTATTTTTATTGTTGGAGAAATCTTTACGGAAAGGCCCATTCTGTTAACCATGCCTGGTCATTGCAAATCTTTGTAAAGTCAAAATGAATGTCTGGAGTAAAATCTAAGTGTCAGTGTACATGACATTGCTGGTGGAATTAAAACAAAAAATGTGTTAGTGAAATCTTCTGTATCATTAGCATCCATCCCAGGTCATATTAACTGTAACATTGCAGTCTTAATATTGCCATCCTGTTCATGCTTTCAACAAATATTTATGGAAATAGGTGTAGACACTGCACAACATTGATGATGCTTCTAAAATCAGCATAAACTAATGCCCTTTATGATCTCAGATGTGATAAAATCAAATGAAGAAAAGCATAGCACATAATGTGATATAATATAGTCCACAAGAGGACAGTTTTACACAGTGAAAGTAAGGAAGAGAGAAGGTACTCATGGCCATAACTGAGGAGAAACCTGACTACCATAAGGTTCACAAGTACCACTATGTCTTGCTTCTAGATTTTATAGAGCTATTTTCAAATACACATAACTTGAATGCTATGTGTTGGCTCCAAAAAGATGTTAAAATCATTTGAGCATATACAAGACACTAGGCATGAATGATGTTGTGAAGGAGGTCTTTACCTTACAAGTTTAAATGGGAAATGCAGTTCTCCAGCTGGCAGAACTTGGTGGCCCATGGACTGCTGTGCCACAACCACAAGGACTAAATTCTAGTAGCCGTCCACTTGAGCAGAACATGGACCTGTCTCCTGAGACTTCTGAAGTAGACTATAACCTGCAGAACCTTTGAATAGAGCTGTGGGAGATTCTTTGCTGATATTACCCTTGGGTAAATATGAGAATAACTGAGCGTTCAAAGTTATTAAATTTGTGGTCATTTTTTACAGCACAAAAAGAAAACTAATACAATAATCTGAACCTTCTTGTCTTTTCTGGCCACTTTATTGTTTGTTTCCTAAGAGCTAAATACTATGAATAAACAGAAAGAACAGACATTATACTCCAAGTTGAGTCACAAGAAAACAGCAAAGAAATAACACATTTGGAGTTAATTCAAAGGTGGTCATCAGATGTGATAGATTAGAGTTCAAACAACCAAAGGGCAAGAGATATTACAGTGGTGAGCGGTTAGTGCAACACAGCCAGTCCTGTCAACCTTGAGATTTAGGGTTCAAAAATTTCCATGGGTCTGCAGGTTGCCCAGGGAAATGTGCTTATAAAAGCAATGACAGAACTTGGCTAAGATACTTGATCAAGACTAAAATCAAGGGCCTATAAGATAGCTTAGTGGACTAAGCGCCCGCTTAGGCAAGCACAGTGACCAGGGTTTGATCCTCAGCAACACATGCCACAATGAGGAGGGGAGTACAGGTGCACTGAGCCGGTCACCGAGTCCAGGTGCGGTGGTGGCACAGGCCTGTGATCCCATTGCTGGGAGGCTGAAAACAGGAGGATCGTTATGAGTCCAAGCTGCATAATGAGACCCTGTACCAAATACATTGAAAAGAAAGGACTAAAATCAAAATGGTATTACAGTTTAAACATTTGATCTATGGTGAGAAGGACTTTTCTTCCAAAAATGCACATCATTGTCGAACCACAGGGAACAGCACTATATAAGAGCCTCTGCAAGAATAATGTACAAAATGCTTGATTAAATTTCTTTTAAGCTATCAAAGTTATGAAAACCAAAAAGATTGAAGAAATTGTCCAGGTCATGAGGCAGCCAAAACGAATGTATTACTATGAATGAACATATTATTATGTTACGTGGGATGGAATTTTAGAACATAAAAGAGGCATTAGTTAAAAAAAATCTAAGGAAATATGAAAAAGTGATAAATTTTAGTGAAAATATAAAAATAATGTATTTATGTTAGTTAACTATATGCTAATATAGGATATTAACAACAAGAAAAATTAGATATATACTACGAAAGAATTTTTATAAATTTCTATGTGATTTTTTTTCTGAAAATTGCAAAATACTCCCTTTCATTTTAAGCTTACAAATACAGTGGTATATATTTACAGAGTACAATGTGAGGTTGGAGATGCTAAGCTATTCTTTAAAAAGAGTACTAAAATGAATCTTTCATAGGCTGGAATTTTTTTTCCTCATGAGAATTTTGTTTTATATGCTGAAGTACATTTTCAAAATCAAATGCTAATGCAAATGTAATGCATTATTTGCTAATATTTGGTAGGGATATTATTTTTCTATTTAAGCAGAAAACTATTGCTTTTTTTTTTTTAGCAAAGGGTCCACAGGGTGTTCAGGGACTCATTACTGTATCTGACTCATAGTGATCCGCCTGTCTACAGTTTCCCAAGAGCTGGGATTACAGGTGCACACCACCATGTACAATCTTAATTGCTGTCTCAGTACGCTCTGGGCATGGGGCCAGTATGGCAGGCCTGAAGAGCAAACTCCTGGCCCGTGTGCCTGCTTGCAGGCACTTTAATCTGCTGAGCTATTTGGCTGGCCCTTAAACTCTTGTTTTTAAGATGACAACTCCAAGTAAAACAAGAAATTTCATTGGATGTGTAGTGCCACTTCAAAAGTTTTACTTTAGCTATTTATTATTATTATTATTATTATTATTATTATTATTATTCATGGTTCAAGCCAGAGTCCCTCTGTCAGTGAACTAAATCTTAGTTCTTTAAAAATTTTTATTCTTCGGTGAATTTTTGCAAATCTGCCAAGGCTGGCCTTAAACTCCTGAACCTTCTGCCCCAACCCCCTAAGGTAGCTGGGATTAAGGGCACACACCACACCCAACTTATTTTGATAGTCTATGGCATTCATTTTATATAGAAAAGTATTTTTAATGTCTCAAATATCTCATCTTCCATTACCTTTATCATAAATGTTAATGCTCAATTGTATTATATCCCATTGTTGCATATAGCTTTTACATTTATTTTATGTGGTTTTTCATAATTTATGAGAATACTGAAAGGCACGACTCTTTGTTACATTTGGACATGCTGGGTGAATACAAAGTATATAAAAATAATTTGATAGTGAATTAAATATTTAACATCTAAGTACTCTATTATCATAAATTAGTAGGATACAGTGCTATCATTTAATAGCAATTTATTGGTTTTAGACCTTGCAGGAAGAGGACATTTTAGAAGCTTACAATAAGGACAGCTTTCCATTTTTGGAGGAAGAGAAATGTGCCTTATGGAAAGATAACTGCCCTTTATCATAGACATCATAATCTAGGACTTAAATGAAGTGAAATTTTAAAGTAAGTTTCATTTAAAAGATACCAACTTTGATGTGATTTCACTTGCAGAAGCATCACCCAAGAAGAGAGTGCATTATTTCCAATGATAAAATGTAGAGTTTCTACAAAATAATCTCTTAGGCACCACGAGGAAAGGAGCATGAAATAAAAATTATATAACCGGTTATATTGACGTGGCTTTAATAAGTGACTTTAACATCTACTTTTAATTAAAATACTGGACTCTGGAAAGGTTAGAGCTAATCTCAAATTCTCTCTAAAAAATTGAAGGACAGGATGTGATTATTCCCCACTGCATTTTTTATGACAAATACTTCTGATTATGTATGACCAGGGTGGAGCTTGATTTCATTCCTGCCATCTTACTGGGAATTATTAATGTGTTCTACATGCTCAGAACACAGAAAAATTGTTGTCACAATGAACTTAATGATACATCTGATAGAAGAATATAGCATACCTTGAAAGATTGCAAAAAGTGAGATAAAATTGATTTGCGATATTTCACTTCTCCCAATATTTCTTCAGAAATAGCACGATGGTAAATATTTGGTTTCATTCATCTCTGTGTATGATAAATGTGAATTATCCAAATATACCTATGACTATTTAATAGCATATTTGAAAATGTTCATCCAGTGTATATGTCTTTTTTTTTCCATTTATTTTTATTTTATTAAAATACAAATGTCAATCAGACAGTTTCAAGACACCTTAACCATACAGAGTCAATGAATTAATACATTGCAAACTGTTTTCATAACATTTTGGTATTGTACAAGGTGCATACATGATATTATATTTACAGATATTATTTTAGCAGAT
Source organism: Ctenomys sociabilis (assembly GCA_004027165.1). NCBI lineage: Eukaryota > Metazoa > Chordata > Mammalia > Rodentia > Ctenomyidae > Ctenomys > Ctenomys sociabilis. Next base: position 53,940 of record PVKA01005477.1, read on the forward strand.
ATCTCTTATCAGTGAATTAAGAGTGTAGTTGCTTACTTATCTTATTTATTTATACCTGAATTATATCAAAAATGCAATAATTATTTACCTAGTGGATGACCCTAGTACTAAAAGTCGAAATAATATCCTGTCCAACCACCATTAGTGCAGATCTTGCCTCTCATAGAATTATGTAGAAGCACAGCGTTATCTATCCCAACTGTACTTGAACATATACTCATAAGTGAAATAAACCAGACACACAGTGTATATGTCTTTACAATATCTCACAATGATTTACAGTAACATGGAATATTCTATGCAAAACATGCACAGGGACGCTTTTTTGTAAATAACCTCCTTCAGTCTCTTTCCAGCTTGACTTCCAATGTTGTCATTTCCTTAAAGCTTTACAGGCCAGGCCCCTCCCCCACTCCATCTGCATAACTTCCCATGCCGGTTCTTTCTCCCACGTAGAGTTTGTTCTCCTCAGAGCCTTCAGAGAACAGCAGGAGGAGCTCTCCTCCAGGGCCTTGGTCTTGGCCTGGGCTCTTGTTTGCTGCTCTTCATCACTTGTTGCTGTCTTGCAAGCATGTGCTACAGTGGCTGCTGCATTCTACACAATGGGTCAATGAGTTTCTGCCACGCTTTCAGTGACTTAATTTCCTGTCCTTCTTGTATTCAAGGATTCTGTTGGGTAAAAACAGCAGCTTCATCCATTTATATGCAGTAAACACCATGAGGGTGACCTCACAATAACCCTCAATAGAACTATCAACCAGAAATAACTTGAAGACAAAATATGTATAACTGAGACGAAAGGTTGAACAGTCTTGTGTTGCTAATTGACATGTGGGCTTGGAGTACTGCTGTCATTTCCTTGAAATTCTTAAAGAGATGCTTTTCTTTTCAGTATCTCAGAAAGCCAGTCTAGCATCATATACCAGGTAACTCACTGATACAGATAGTAGTTCATTGACATAACTCAAAAACAAGTAAATCCATGCTCAATACTAAGAGAAAAAAATTAGACTGACTTTAGCTTCACTTGAAAATTAATGAAAGCACCACATAAATCAAATAACCATTAGTGATGTACATATAATTGCCAACATTCATATAGATGTGAACCATATCTCTGTCGATAGAGAAAATTATACAATGCTAAAGACAAATATGCATATATCTTTCCATATTTTTCAATAGTATAGTACATTGTTAAAGCTTTTCGTGTTGAATTCCTACAAACACTTTATGTTGTCTATTCAAGGAAAATGTGAACATGATAATTCATCATATAATGCAGATATACTTAAAATAATTTATAAGATTAATATGGAAAACAGTCAAAACATGCATGAATGTTTTCAGTTTACATCACAAATATGATAGACTTATTATTTTAACAATTTAAAATCTTTTACTCTAGGTCATTTTTAAAGAATTATGCTACATTTGCTAGTAAAAAATAATCCTGATTTATATTGATTTAGAACAATAAAAAAGATATAGAATGAATTTATTAAAATGACTCAGAATAATCACATTGTGTAATTGTGTAAGAAATATTTTCACACTATAAAAGCTGACCAAGACTGAAAAATGTATTTGAATTTTATGTGAAATATAAAAATTTATCACACAATTATTGAACAATAAACTCTCAGAATGTACTGTGTAGGAAGCACACAAATATTTTCAGGATACACCGAAACAGAGTTGGATATATGATACAGCTTTGAGTGACTTATAACTTCTAGAAGAAAAGATTCAAATTGAAAAAGCAGAGCAGACCTGGGACAGAGACTTCTGTCTGGACTCAGGGAGTACAATGAATAAAGATAGCAAGGCCTGGGCAGCAGTGAGAGAGGGAGACATCTGTAGAAGGCCAGTCACAGTCACTGGGTTACCATTTCTGACATCCTGCTCTGGAGGATGGTGGAGCTAAGGCTGATCTCAAATGGAAGGCAGAGTCCTTGAGGCAGGGAGGGCTAGCTCACAAGCTGCTTTCTCCTGCTCTCCCTCTGTGATGGCTACGCTGGGGAGGGTCGCACAGCTGTTAGCCTTGTAGCCTGCTCATTGCTCCTTTTCTCCTGGGTCATACCTGCCAAATAGCTCCCCTCTGTCCTCATAGCCCTTTCTTTCCTAGATAGTTCTTCACAGGAAGGGAAGAAAAGAATTGCTATTTCCAGCTTCCTAAGTCCAGGCATGGCTAAGGTATTGATGACTTCTTTGCCATCATGTTTTCTAGACCAGATTTTTAATGAAAACATTCTGTTTTGGGTTCATAATCAGTATAGGAATCCAAGTAGCCAATTAAAAATTGAAGGTGTTTTATTAGCTGAGCTCAGTGACCATCAGCATAGACCCATTTTAGAGTCCAAGTGAACGATCCTGATCAGAGCAAATGAGAGTATACAAAGGAAGCATGCAACATATCCTGCTTGTCACACAGTTGAAGCAGCACCCACTCTGCCTGTCGAACAGATTTTTTTTCTTGCTATACATCTGGCTACTTGCTTTCCTGTTATTGTTTAGGGTCAGTGCTTTCTCAGGGTATATTTCCTCCATATGGTTACTTGTTTCACATGTAGGCCTGTTTTTACAACTCTGGGGTCAGCTGCAGTTTATCATGGCAATACTTATGCTAAGAGTCTGGGTTTAGGCCAACACAACTCCAAATATACAAATATATGGTAAGCCACTTTATCATCACATGATCCTGAGGAACACAATTAATTGATAACTTGTGTAATTTTATTTTATTTATACTTTTTTTTTGTATTGTAGGGAAGGGTCTACAGGGTGCTCAGGGTCTCACTACTAGATCAGATTCATAGTGATCCACCTGTTTACAGCCTCCCAAGATCTGGGATACAGGTGCACACCACCATGCCCAGTCTCCTTGCACAATTTTTTTGAGACCATTGTCTCCCTACATAGTTTAAGCACTCCCTATATGGTCTGGGTTGGACTGGAAGGCTCAGCCTTCCTAATGCTGGGATTGCACATGTGTACTACTACCATGCCTGGCTAGCAAGTTAATGACAGTACACGAATTATAATTGGTATTACTTGTCCATGTTATTTTAAGGTATTTGAACAAAATCAATTTTTTTCATACCTCAAGAATATTGCACATTGATTTTATTCTAAAGCCAGGAAAGGACATTTCTGTAATCTGACTGGCATAGAGAATTCCATTTTCATTTGTATTTATATAAATTCACAAAGTCAGATAATGCATTCCTTTTCAGAAATGCATGCAAATGATTTCCTAAAATGGTCATTAAATATTTGCCTTTGTCAGAATACATTTAATTTGCTCACATGACTCAATGTTGAAACAGAAAAAGAAGAAATCAGTGGTGCTTTCAAGTGGGAGACTAGCTATAAATGTCCTTCCCTTCTTGTGCCACATAGGATTGAATGTATGGCAACATGTTATTAAAACAAGGAAAGAAGAGAGTAGTTCTACTCTTTGTGTAGAGACAGTTAACTGGCCAAGGGCAAGTAGGTCTGTATACAATTACTTTTCTACACAGGCCAGCCCCATGATTCCAATTCCTCCTCAGGTTTGTCACTGCATTTCAAGCTTCAAAGTGAATTATGATGGCTCAGTGGTCTCAAGCACTTGCTTAGGCAAAGTGAAGGAAGCACAGGGACAGTGGTTCGATCCCTAAGTGCAGAAACTGTGGTCAATCCCCTACATCACATGCTGTGTCAGCCCTACCCCCAGGACAGGCTGAGCCAGTCATCAAAAAAATAATCAAAGTGAAACATGAATCCATACAAAGCATTTTTAGAGATTGAATAGTGTATTTCAATGAGTTTTAAGTTTGCATAATGACAACCAGTAGCAACAGCACATGATCAGAAACAGAAATCTCTCCTTCTTCTCTGACCACCAGTGTTGCAACATGTGTCACATGCTCATTTAAAATCCATGGATTACCATTGCCTTTTTATGAGCTTTACCTATGTAAAAATTTACATGTGTGTTATATATTCAACTTCTTTCTTTTTAGATTCAAACAGATTTTTTTCTCATATGTTATGAAACTCAAAGCAACCTCAGTTAAGTTTTCGATTTACTGTTTGAGCACACCCACATTTTTCTTGGCTGATTTCAGTCCTAATGGACATTTAGACAGTTTTATTTTGGGAAAAGTTTTGTATAATGCACACTTGCACTGGAATCTTCTGAACACGTGAGTCTGTTTCTCATGAGAGAAGCAGTAAGAAGAGAGCTCAGTTCAAGACTGTGAATCATGCAGCTTTGTTTCCAAAAGGGTGTAGCAGCTGCCATCTTTCACAGCTGAGCATGTGAATTCCATTGGGTGTACTTTGGTGTAAACAGGTGGCCCCGTCTACATTTTTCATTATGATATTCATAGAGAAATGTTTACATTACCACTCCTATTTGGATTTCCATGATGAAAAATATTTACATATAATGTTACAACTATCAACTACCAACCATTGGAATAGAATCTATGCATCACTTTTACAAGACTTTTGTGCAAGTTCTACAGGGATTTCTGGTTTTCTCCATTGATTACTGTAGAGCTTTTGTTTTAGCTGGATGCAGGTTCATAGATTTCTGAGCTTCAAATATATTCCTTCATTCTCAAATATATTTTCCTTTTTATTTTTATTCTCTTAGAATTTTGACAAAAGAAATTCTTCATCTTAATGCAAACCAAATGCTAAAGTTTGTGGAGTGCACATTTAAAATCATTTCATTTAAATATTTTGACAAAATGCTTGAGGTGATGAGTGTACTACTTACTCAAGTTAGGCAATCACACGCTGTATAGGAAAACATGCTACCGTACTAACATGTGTAATTTTCTGTGCCAATGAAGTATTGAAAAATATTATCCTATGGTTTAAAGGCCCAGTTTGAGACACCATTTTAATTAAAGGCTTTAGAAAGGTTGTCTTGTGTACTCTTCCAAAGCGTGCCTGGTTCTAATCTCTATATTTAACTATGCAATTCATCTCAGTTGATTATTTCTAAATACTATGAGAGAGGGTTTGTTGAGTCTCTATACCCAATTGACTCAGCGGGACTGATTGGCAAGCTCATCTGTTACCATTTCAAATTTTAATTTGTTCTGATTTTGTTTTTGTGTGGTAATTGGATGTGAGTTCCACTGACTTTGACATTTCTGAAAATCTTTTGTATTTACACTTGTGTGCATTAAAATAGTAAGGCAGAAATCAGTCCCTGGAAATTGTGAGCATTTTCACTATATTGAAATATATTCCTTTTAATTTCTGTTTTCTTTATTTTAAAATTTATGTATGGATGCAAGTTTTCATCATGTGAACTAGATTCTCTAGATAATTTTTCTATTTGTTTTTAGCTGCATTTGGGTGGTGTGTTTAATTTTTATTTGTTAGTATATATTTTCATTATGTAATAATCATACTCACCAGGCAGAGGTAGTGCATGTACGTAACACATTGCAGCTTCTGTTTAAATCCCCTCCTTCCACCTCTTGGTTACATTCCCTTACAAAAGTTCTACCATTCTGTTTCCTAGGGCCTGTTATTAACATTATTTCATATTCTGATTTTTTTCTCTGTACCTTTGGTTCAGTATATCACTTTTTGAACTTAAATAATCATTCCACCACTACATGTCAACACAAACATTTCTTCTTACATTCAGCATAAGGAATTTACAGGGACTGGGGAGATAGTTCAGAAGTCTAAGCACCTGCCTGACAAGCGCAGAGCCCCGAGTTTGATACCTGCTATCTCATGCTTCCCTGGCACTGGAATCCTGAACCGGAAACTGGGTGCGATGGCACACACCTGTAATTCCAGCCCGGGGGAGGCAGAGGCAAGGAAGATCACTATGAGTCTCAATTGCATAGAGAGACCCTGTATCAACACAGAAAAATATAAGAAACGGAATTTGTAAATGTGAAGTACACATTTTAATAGTCTTTACCTCCCCTGACCTCTCTCCTATTCACCCCTCCCTCTTTAAAAGTGTGGTTTATTTTGAGATGTACATGGGTAAGTAATGATCTGACATATAGAGATGTCACAAGTGAGATCCTATATTTTAGAAGTATTACCTTTTTTGTTAGGAAATGCAATGTGGACCTTCAGTATACTGGTTTAGAACCAAATATGCACATAAAACATCTGTATGTAATTACATTGTATGTATTTCAATGGTTCTGTAAAGGATTTTAATTAAAGTTTCCATTACAACACAAGGTGTACTTTGTGTCTCAGTATCACTATAGATGGTGGTATGGTTTCGAGGTGAAATTTCTCCTGGGAGCTGAATGGTCAGAGATCAGACCCTTTTGTAGGTAGTTGCTGTGGAACAGGATTAAAAGAACAGAGTTTTGTCCTTACCGGCTGCCTTCTTTCTCCACCTTCTGGTCAGCTGTGGATGAGTAACTTGCCTCTGATTCACATGTTCCCCATGTCTTCCTTGCCTTTCAGCAAGCGAGCCATTGAAGGAAGCCACAGAGTCTGTGAGCCCAGACAAACCCCTTCTTCTTTAATATGAAGGCACTGGGCATTTTGGCTCAGGCATGGGAGACTTTATCCTGTATCTATGCTGGTAACAAATTTTCATTAAACTTATCCTAAAAAGAATCTCAGTAAAACCTGTATACTTCATAAATTCAGCAAGCAAGTAATGTAGACAGAGTTTACACTACATCTTAATCTCTTTCATAAGCATACCCTTGTTTCAATAAGATCAAATTAAAGAGAATATAGGTGATCAGTGTGCTCAGTCTAATATGTCTGTAGTTTAGGGGATAGACATAAATATGACCCTGTTGTGGTTTATGTCTAGTTGTCCCCTCAAAGTCCCATGAAGTCATGCAGGGTCAGATTTTTGGAGACGAGCAGAATCTAGAGTTTGTGATAAACTCGAGGTCCAAAGCTGGCTTTCAAGGTCTGAGTGCTACACTTGTCCTGAGGTGGGGAGAGCTGTAGTCTGCATACAATATAAGAAACAGAAAGCCTCATTCTCTTCTTTTCTTTCTGTCACTGTCACTGTCCATGTGTCTGTCTTTTTGTGTCTCTGACTAAGTCTTTGTCTTTGACTCTCTCTCTCTCTCTCTCTCTCTCTCTCTCTCTCTCTCTCTCTCCTCTTGTCTCTGTCTGTCTCTATGTCAAACTTCTCCACTTCTTGCTTTTGCTACCATGAACGATACCCCCTCTGTCATACCCCTTACCTTGAAGCCAGTCAACTATGGGCTGAAAGCTCTGCAAATAAACCATTTCCTTTTTAGTTTTTAGGGTTGAGTATTTTGTCTCAACAAGGAGAAAAGAAATGAAGACAGAGCACATGATATGCTTTCTTTAAAACTGTGGGAAACATTGCAATAAGTAAGATATTTGTTAAGCTGATGGAAAGTTTGGTTGGAGAAATGATTTGCAGGAAGGAAGCCAGATAAGGAGGGGAAATATCCTTCCCAGCAAGAAAATAATTGCTTGCTGTCCACTACAAAAAGATCTCACAATGAGTTAGCCACTGGGAAGCTAGCTAGTCTTCTCAGACATAATGCTTAATTAGAATACCAGATTCTTCCGTGGCTGGACAGATCAGAAGTTACAGAGAGCTTGTCCTGCATCTCTCTCTGTCCACTTAGATGTCTCATTCATGTGGATACCAAGTGATAACAGAAGACCCCCCAAATATCTCACTGATTATCACAGCATAGGTAATTTTTTGTCTTGAACTGCTAGTTATGGAGGGCATCCTTGGGGAAGAATGCTTAAGTGACCACTTGCCAGGCTCAGAATACCTTTTAACCTTACTCATTTCAAATATTCATCACCACATTTATTACCCAGGTTTATCTGCTACCAGTTTTCCTATCTAATCTTGAAAGCTCATCAGTTATTTTCACAACTGTCTAGGGACTGTCTGAGATAATTATCGTTATGGAAATCTGATGGGCTTTATCTTAAAAGAAAAAGTATAGTGACACAGGTGCACCGCTCACAACTTTGCTTGGTGAGCTCACTTCCCATGCTCATCATCTGACAGGAAGTGCTCCTGTGGAGCTACAAGCAGCCCGTCCATGCTGGGTGATATTTGTACTTGCAAAGGGTCATTTGGAAATGCTCCTGTTAAAGGATTCTCTAGAAGAACAAAGTGAATAAAAAATGCGCATATAATTACATAAAAGGATTTATTAAGTGGTCATACAGAGCCAGCAATGGAAGAGTCACAATAGTCATCTGTAGGATCAGAGGCAAAAGAATCCATGCTGATCCATGAATGCTGGAGAGCCACAGGTTCCAGTAAAAGGCAAAGAGAGAAGACCTGGAAGCTCATGGTAGATTTGCCAGCCTGAGCCCCTGGGCGACAACCCAAGTGCCTGAAATGAAAAGCTGGTGTTGGGACCAATGTTTAAAAACAAATGGAAGGACTGAAGAGCTTCCTAAAAATAAGTACTTCCTTCTTTCCCTTGTTATTCTATCTAAACTAGAAGGCCATGGATTGCCGCCACCCACAGATACTGGAGTCCTTCGACCTTCGGTTTTCTGATCTATGTCTCATTCAGCCACAGGCTCTCTAAGAATTTACTAATCAGCTGTGAGGTGCTACTTGTGTTTGCTTAATTCAAGCTGATGTATTACAATTAATGATCACGTGCCTATTTATTTCTTTTATTCATTTAATCCACTTGCAATAGATGTCCCTATTGTCATGAATAAGGACTCAGGGATATATGGCAATATAGCAGGAACAGATGCAATGGCAGTTTATTTCTTGTCATTTCTGTTTGGTTTTTGTCTTTAGTAGTGACTATAGTCTTAAGTCTCCATGTTAAAGTATGGAATATCTTTGCATATGCCCAATTTTCAAGTTATGCTGGCCAAATAATACTTAAATATTGATAGCGATATTAGGTCACCAAGTTTTCACTGATCAAGAATTAAACCTGACTCAGGTATATACAATAAGAAATAACCTACTTTTGGGATTTGCTCAGAACATGGCAGCAAAAATTGAAGCAATCACATATTTACTCCAAAATTGTCTTTTAACTATGATTCACTTAGATCAGACTTCCAGAGGAGCTTTTTTATTTTCACGCAACCTCAGTAACTTTCTCTTCTTCTAGGTCCAATTCAATACAGATAATACTATGAGTAACTTTAAAAGAACAGAAGGAAAAATAGAGGTCGTTAAAGTATGCCCAATAAGATTACTTCAAATGGCAGAGTCCCGGTCACATTTGGATCACCTTTAGTGGAAGACAAAAAGGCTAACTCAACTTGAATTCTAAACACCTTCCAACTCTGGTGGTTCTTCAAAGCATTGCCAGATGGTGAGTTCTTTAATTTCTTATTTACCTCCCACCCATGAGGTAGCATTTAATACTTGTAATTCTTGCAAAAACGTTTATAGAATTTTTCAGTTCCTAGTCCACAAATCCAACAGTGGTATTATCAGTATAGAAGACCATATGATGTACCTGAAGGAAAATATAAATATACCCTGTTATCTCAACAAGGCTAAATCCAAAGCTTCCTTGTGATTTTAAGGGATGTATGGACACATCAGGTATCAAAATCTCTTTATTTGCTTCACTAAGAAGATAATATATAGGGCAGAGGTCAAATTTAGAACCTAAAGTAATTTGCCATGTAGTAACTCATGATAGTTTCCAAAAATTTATCAAATATCCTACTTTCACTCAGATGTGATAATAACTGACTTCTTTCCATTTTCCAAGAACATCGTAGGGTGAAAACTTTGTAATTCTTTGAGAAGTATAGTATTGTTTCAGGTTTCCTATTTTGGTAAAGATCTGTTATATAACTTTCCTGTTTTTAAATGATTGCTGTAACCCTGTGGCTCAAAAGTCAGTGTGGACTTTGTGCCCTAGTCCTGAAAACCCATCTCACTGTACATTCCAATACTGGGACAATGAGCAAATGTGGACTCAAAGATCCCAACGCTATCCACACCAGCAGCGAGCTTCTTACTAATGCGTTTTGGTTCTGGATTTGAACCCTGAACTGCATCTCTATTCTTCCAAGTAATTGTAAAAATACCAACAGGAATGCAAGTTTAAAAGTACATATTTAGATATAAGCAAGTAGAGAGTCCCTGAGGGGATGCTTAGGAAAGTAATTCTACTCACATATTTTAGCACTAATATATTAAAATATGTGAATATATTAATTAATATAAATAATACTATATACACATACAATATGAATTATATGCATTATACAATATAAATTATATATATTAATATAAACAGGTAATTATTATATGGACCAGAGATACAGTTTAGTGGCACAAGTGCCTGCCTGACGAGTTCAAGAACCTGAGTTTGATTCTTGGTACCAAAATCAATCAATCAATCAATCAATCAATCAATCAATCAATCACCACACTAAAAAGATAATCATTACTAAAATTGGACTTTGTAGCAGGAATATATTTAAGTAGTTAACCAAATTTCTGAAGGTTTATTTCTATGATACATTTGACATTTAAAACAAAGGAAGCACTAAAAGCTTCTTTCTGGGTAAAGAGGCTGTTAGAAGAAGAATTTAAAAAGAGAATCAGATTGCTTAGTAGGACAATATATTTTATATTCTAGGAATTTAAGTCAATAAAAATGCTTAGTTTTACACATGAACTTTTAAAAAGAGATATAAGGAAGACAGCCAATCCCTGCAGAGGGTAGGTTTTTTTTCCCTACTGGGGAGAATGTATACTAATATATAAACAGAGGATAAAACTTCACTATTATAATTTTATGTGTGTTTGCTGAAACCCTTTGAAATTGCAAGAATTCAGCTTTTGAAACCCTGAAAAAAAGACTCAAAGTATTTGAAGTCATTGATATTGATTACCTATTTGAACTGTTTTCAGGTCTATTCCCAGTATCAGTGTGGCAGATAAATAGATGGATGGAGAGATTATTCATATGTCATATATTCATAAATATGTGGATTAATAGGCAGACAAATAGAGTGCTACCTTAGTTCTTTAATGCTTTGTTTATAAACAATTTGGTACCCAGACAGAAGGATTTGACAAATGACCATGGCCATCATTTTCCAGAATTTTAGAACAAATTAAGCTCATGAAACGAGATACCACTATATGACTTTACCTAACTTTACTGTAATAGTTTATTCTAAAAAGAGGGAAAAAAAGGAGACATAAACAAAATTACAAAAAACTATAAAAATGATACAGAATATCAAAACAGGATAACCAGACATTAACAATGGATATTATATTACAATATTTTATCTCTTCAGAGATAACCTGAACCACTCTTCAGAGTGGTTGCTCAGATTATCAGATGTTGGTATGCAAAATTCGTAAATTAAATATTAAGGGCTGGCCAAATAGATCAGCAAATTAAAGCACTTCAAGCAGCTGCAAGGGCTGGGGATTCTATCCCCAGGCCTGCCATGTCAGCCCTCCCCTGGATGAGTTAAGATGGCAATTGAGACTGGGCATGGTGGCACATGCCTATAATCCCAGCTCATGGGAGGCTGTAAACAGGCAGATCACTCCCAATCTGATCTAGCAGAGAGACCCTGAACACCTTGTAGGCCCTTCCCTAAAACATACCAAAATAAATAAATAAATAAATAAATAAATAAATAAATAAATAAATAAATGAAATATTAACTAAGATCACTTTCTGTAAAAATTAGTTTTCTATTTTTTTAATTTTTTATGTATTTGATCCAAGGTCTTAACACTATTCAGATCAGACTCACAATGATTCTCCTATTTTCAGCATCAGTGACTCAAGAGGGGAGAAGGTGGGGCCTGTGGTGCTAGGGTCAAATGCCAGTCCTCTGAGCTGGCCTAAAACCCTCTGCATCCTTAGTCACTGAGCTATCTTGCTGGCCCTCTGTACAAATTAGACACCAGGCCATGTGCTGCATCTACTAGATACTTGAGTATGTGTTTATTCTACATAGCTTCCGGCAAGGCATAATTCAAAGCTTGAATCTAACCTCCTTGTTTTCCTTCTAATTTTCTCAAGACTGCTGCAAAATCCCTACTTCTCCTGTGCACATTTTTTGTGTATGTTTATTACATCTCTTCTCAAGTTTTGTATGTAGTTTAAAGCACTCAGATGTTTTGTCTGTGCATATTGGCATTGCATTTTGATGGAACTAGTTAAAGACACACAGGAGCAATTTGTGAATGGAAATTAGTGTTTAATAAGGAATATGGGTAAAATCTTCTGCATGCAATAACATATTTTAATTAATTAGAACTAAGTTTTTTAATGTCCAATGGTGTAATGCAAATTTAGAATACAATCAAGAAAAAAATATGAGTAGTTGTGGATTTCTGAAGTTACACATAGGTACAAAGCATTGCCAACTAACCACAGTCAGGTGGAGGTATGAAATGAAGCTTGTCCAGTTTCTTAACTAAATCAGGAAAACCTAACTACTAACTTTTTAAGAATGCTCAGAATAATTCTAGGTTAGAAATACATATTCTGTGAAAATATGTAGTGTTTTGTTTCTAGTGGGCCAGAGAGAATTATAAATTTTATTTGTCTTTAATCATGTAAAATTTTAATTTTCTGGTACTAACTTCATTTGATATTTTGTAAGTGCAATAAGATAATAACCTTAAGGATTTATTTTCCCACTCAGGATGCCTTAAGTGCAGATCTGGTAAAGCACAAGGATCTGGGGATTGAACCACAGAATCCTGAACCTGACTGCTTTGCTTAAGCAGGCACTTAAACAACTGAGTTAATAGGCAGGCCTCTGGATGATAACCATAGTGCTACAGTATGCTAAGTTTCCATCTTACTAGCACGGCATCAGTGGAAGTAGGACATGTTTTGTAATTGTATCACAAACTAAAACCTTTAGTTGTCACTAAAAAAGAAAATCCATGCCTGAGAAGTCTCATTTTTTAAGAAAAGTTGGATCCCAGTGCTTCGCTTGGACCACTAATCTTTGTGTTCCTTTCCTGTTAGGTTAACCATCAGCAAGCTAGCATGTACATCGGTACGTCACTGATGGCGTGAAATCAAAGCTTCTTGGTGACACAGGCTCCAGCTGAATGTGTAGCTCTTTGTCCTACCTTTACGAAACTCATCTGGGTTATTCCTCAAAAGAGATACAATAATTTTTAAAATATTTTCCCGTTTTGTTTGGATAAATATATGTTCTCTGAGGCTGATTTTAAGCTTAAAATAGTCAATCAGCAATTAGGTACTAAATTCTAATTCTGGTGGAAGATATTTCATATCAACAGATGCGACTTTAATCACCTCACACTGGAGTGATTTTCCATTATTTTGAACTAGAGAAGTTAAAATGGGATGTTTGACATTGAAAAAATGAAACTTATGTAACAATGAGGTTCAGTTTGTTTTCATGGCCAATAAAAGGGTCCAATGTTTTAATTGTGATTTAAAATTAAAATACTTCTTTTATTTTCTTTGATATAAGTTAATTGTCTAGTACACCTTACAAAATTTATTTTTAAAATTTTGTTTCCCATGTGTCCTTATTGCTTTATAATTTTACAAGAGTGGGCTGGGAAGATGGCTCAGTGGAATAAGTGCACAAAGGTCTGAGTTCTACTCCCGGTTCTGAAAAAATAATTATAAGAGTGATACAGCCAATAAGTAAATATACTTTGTTGTCTTCTGTAAGTCATATGGCTCTTCATTTCTTCCTTCATCCTTCCTTTTCTCTTTCTCTCCCTCTCTCTTTCCTCCCTCCTTTTTTCCTTTCCTTATATTTATTACTGTATGTGCGTATCTGTGTGTTTTAATAAAATACCTTAGAAGTGAAAATTTTCACATAAAAATATACTTACGTACTTAACTCAAGTATAAATTCATTGTGGAGGAAATGTTAGCTCAATATGGCTTTATCTAAAAGGCATTTGACATCACAAATCAAATTATTATTCTTTTTTTTCTCACTCTCTAATTCTTTTTTGGGGGGACGTACAGGAGATTGAAGTCAGAATCTCATGCTTGCCAAGTGGATGCTTATGTCACTGACAGCTCTCTGACCCCACATCACAAATTCTACAAGCACAAGATTTCTACAAGCTTAGCCATAAGACTTTGAATACCTCACATCTATAGGTGCTTATCTAAGTTTTAAAAATTTCTCAGTGGTTAAATGAGGATTAAGTTAAATATCCTTGACTATGTTCAATTCCAGTCTCAAAGCTCTAAAATTTTCATTTTTTTTAAAGAATGAGTTTTGCCTCTGAAACTCTTCTTATATATTAGTGTTTTACAAAAGCACTTATTCTCTAAATGTTTGAATTACTTAGTTCTGCTAAGAGATTTTTAATTTAAAGCAATAATTTATGCCATTTGATTATGTTGTTGGAATGCAGAGAAATCATAATATTGGTTATTTTCAGAGTATGTTTTACTGTTTCTTAGGTACTTGAAGGAAAATTGCATATTGCAGTCTCACTGCATATTGGTTCTTTTCTTTTTAAAGTTTGTTGGGTTTGATGTCCAGACTTAATTTACTATTTTACAGGTGAGCCTTAATTTTAGGAGAAATCATCATGCTTTCCTTGCTCCTGTTCTTCTCTTTATATTTTCCAGCATGAAGCAGTTGTAGAGATACCCAACACTATTCTTATGACTATCAAGCTAACCTGTGTATAACAACATTTTGAAGTAGCATTAAAAATTACCAATACCCATCCTTCTCAGTAATAATTAATGTGATGCAACTCAGATATTAGTTTCTGTACTTGAACTCACAGAGGAAGAAAATTTATAGTCAAAATTGAAAACCACTAGCAGTATACAAGCTTCACTTTTTCTAACCTGAAAGAGGAAATGACCACCTCAAAAATTCTGTTCTGTACAGGGTGATTGTTGGACCAGCACCTCACCATGGATGGACTTTGGACTAAACAGTATTGTTTCTGGATTTCCTTTTGGGTCGGCCTGCCCACTGATTACAGATTTATCTTCTCTTCTCTTAAGAGTTCCATAGACAAACAAAACCAAATGGGACAAGCATCTATTTTGAAAGAGATTTCTTATGTCATTGGCCAATCTCAGATGCACACTTTGTCTGGCAGAATGGAGACCTAGGAGAATTTGTGTTCCCATTATTGTCTATAGCAAGTAGTTCTTGGGCAATTCTCTAGCTCTGTGTGGGAGAGGTAGTGCATTCTTATTTATTTATTTATTACTATTCTGTACAAGTCATTAATTTGGTGAGGACCTCCATTAGTGTGCAAGGTACACAGCTTCATTCAAAGTCCAGCAGTTTAAATGTGAATCAGATAAATTCATCCTCACAGAAACACATAGTCACACTTGACCAAAACCTGGTATCCTGTAAACACAGTCAGGTTGTCCTGTAAAATCAGCTATCACATCACTACGATAGAAGTTTGCCAAAGTTCAGTACAAATGAAAACCATAGGAAGTTCTTAATTCCATGTCTGAGTGACACTTTTTAGTGAGCTTTCTTGGCTATAAAACAAACATACTTTTCAATTTCATTCTTAGGTACTCTAACTCACAATTGGTTAAAATATCAAGATTTGGGAAATCTTGACTATTTCTTTAGACAGATATTGATGAATAATGGTAGTATTTTGAAGTCTGCAATTTTAAGCATGTGTAATGCATATTTGACAGTGTGTGAAACTCATTTGATAAAACAGAAAGAGATTTAAGGCAAGATTCTAATTATTTTCTACTCTAATTATTCATCAAGTAGATACTATATAGTTTTCTATCCAGTAGAATTATTTATTTTATTCAATGTCTTACTTGAGTACTCTAGTTTTAAGCTAATTCAGAATTGGGATTGGAGAAAAATACAATAGAGATAATTCAAATTGCAACAAATCTCAGCACAAACCTGAGATTTGTATGTTTTCTGGCCCAAATGCTTTTTACAAGAAGTTAATATTTAAAATGTTTCTTTAAATTACGTAAAAAATAATTCCATTGCCCTATATGATATGAGGTTATAAAATTTAAAATTGTGCAGGACTGGGGAGATAGCTCAGTAGAATAAATGCTTGCCTGGCAAGTGCAGGGTCCTGAGTTCAATCTCTGGTACCACAAAAAAAAAAAAAAAAGAAAGAAAAAAGAAAAAAATTGTGCTCAATAATGCATATTTTAAGGTTACATTTATATTTCATGAGATAATAACATTAGGAAACAATAACAAAAATATCTCAGTAAAAATGTACCATATAGTGTAATTTGGAGGTAAATAAAAAGCTGAGAGATGAACTTATTATTTCTGAAAAAAACTGTATTATTCTTGCAAAATTACATATACAGAAGCAATGGAGAGGCGTTCACATCTTCAGCTGATATTTCTAGCTTACGATGGCATATAATATAATCAGCTGAGTTAAAGAATCCTGTTTCCTGCTGCTTATCTGTCCATTACACGGCAACATAACACAGTGCATTGAAACTGATGAGAACTTTACAATTTGACTGAGGTGAAGATGCTTTTCAAAGGGTGCTGTTCAATGTAAACTCTCGGTATCAAATGTGCTGCAATTTCTTTGCAGTTCATCAAAATGCAAAGTAAAATGTAAATGTCACATGATAATTATAGGATCTAGCTTGAAGTAAATATTATTACCTATCTTTTTCTTTTTTTTTTTTTTTTTTTTTGTATTTTAGGGAAGGGTCTATAAGGGTATTTAGCGTCTCACTACTAGATGGGACTCATAGTGATCCAATTGTTTACAGCCTCCCAAGAGCTGGGATTACAGGTGCATGCCACCACGCCCAGTCTCAATTGCCATCTCAGTGCTTCCCGGGGACAGGGCCCGGCATGGCAGGCGGGGGATTGAACCCCTGTCCCCAGGGTCCCAGCACCTGCTTGCAGGCACTTTGTTCCACTGAGCTATTGGTTGGCTCTTTACCTATCTTATTTTTAAATTGAACAATACTAAACAAAGAGAATTCACAGAGATAATAAAGTTGTTCAACATTTGGGTTATTTTTGTGTTCAAGTTACACAGAGGAAGGGACAGCAGATCTTTATAAATCTTATTAGCATTCTGACTCTGGAAATGAAATTTTCAACCTAGAAAATGTAGCTACCCTAACCTAAGAGATCACTTACTCCAATAGTAACTTACTAATATCAATTGGCTTAAAGAATTAATGCCCCATATATGCTCATTGGCTTGAAAAATGGTAGAATAGTACGGATTAGGCTACATGAACTAAATAGTATCTACTTGATGAATAATTAAACTAGAAAATTATTAGAGTCTTAACTTAAATCTCATTCTGTTCTATGAAATATGAGTTTCAGACTGTCAAATACGAATTGTGTAGGCATAACAGTTTTAAAATTTCACACTTTGAGATATTACCATTATTCATCTCTATCTGTCTAAAGAAAGTCAAAATCTATTCTCGTGAAAAGCCATAGGGAATACAAGCAAACTCACCACCCCCACCTCTGTGCACTCATGATTAACGACGTCCCTGGCCCCATGTGATGTCTGGGCTTGCTCTGTGCGTATCCATTCAGTCAATACCACCGAGTCCCTTCTGACTGTCCTTCACAGAGATCACACCAAAGCCACGAGTGATGACTTAAATGCACACACATAAGTAAACCAATAAATACATTCCCAGTTTCCCCGTACTCATTGATTTACTCCTCATTCTTGTTTTACAGAATAAGTTAAGGGGGAACTAAACACATCTAAAGCAAAGTCAACTCAATAAAAACATCACTTTTGCTGCTTTCCGTTATTTTAATAAGCCCATAAATTTATTTTCATCCACATTTAAGTTTTCCGTGAAAACTTTTCCAAGAAGCTTATGGGTAGTGGTAGAGACAGAAGCTTACTGTCCCAAGGGAGCAAGGAACAAAGAACCTAGTCTGAGGAAACTGACTCCTTGTAATTCCAGCAAGCTGGGGACAGGTAACAGACTCCTCCTGGAGGCGGCTCCCAGTCTGTTCTTTGTTCCTTTAACCAACTAGTGATCTATAAACTTAAAGAGTTGGGTGAATGCTGGGAGGGGCTGTAAATAGCAGCTTGCTACACCCACTTAGTTATGCACCGTTGCTTGGCCTGTTTGTAGCCAGTAATGATGGTGAGCAGTTTCCATGGCTCTGATTTAGAGAGAGACCTCTGAGGCTATGTTAATCCAATCTGCCCGTCTTGTCTTTCGGCTCTGACTGATAACACAACATGTGCCTCCCAGGTGCAGGCACAGAAGATGACCAGCGGTGAGTTTAAGGACTCTGGTCTTGTGGGAAACGTCCGGTCGGAGTAAGTGAGACCACCGGGAGCTCAGAGTAACTGGAAACCCCGCTTCAGTAGAAAGCAAATCTTCTTTTACTCAAAAGAGCGGGTGCAAAAGTGAAACAGAAGCGTTTCTAGGAATTGTATTCTCTCACAAAGAGACAGTGTCGTTGGTTACAGCTTAAGGGACAGGCTGCTCTAAACTTAAAAAGCTTGGAAAGAAGAGAAGCTAGTGTGTGGACCGTGTGTAATTCGATTTCCTAGGCAATCCCTGCAATCTGACGCTGAGGAATTGCGTCCCCAGCAGAGAGCAAATTGCTCTGAAAATTGCTTTCCTCAAGCTTCCTCCTATTCCTCGGACCCAGGAGGCGAGACCTGTAAGGGACGGACGTCCAAACTGAGGAGCGACTGGATGTTTCCACTCCACCCTCAGTGTTTGCTAAAATTCAACCTGTGCCTTCTCCCCAGCTAAGCCCTCCATTCCTCCACGTGAGGACGAGAGACAGTGACTCGGACTTTACTGGAAGGAAGAAGACAGGGACTCCTGTAGGGCCAGCTTTTCCTGGGAACTCTCAACACCACCCGCCTCATGATGACCAAACCCTGTAATTGGATTAATGCAAGCCTTAGCCAATGAACACAGATTGATTTTTCATAACTGGGAAGTTTTATGCCGTGTAATTTGTTTCAATTTTGGCAAATTGGATCTTATGGGAAAGGACTGTCAAAAAATAAAAAAGAAGCAGTAAAGATAAAAATAAAATCCTTTTTGTTCCACTGAAAAGGCAGAGTTAGCTGCCATTATTATGCTAATATAGGACTGCTCTGATTCTTTAAACCCTGTCTCTGATTCCCAATACGCTAAACACACAGTAAAAGAAATAAAATTTTGCTACTTTGATTCTGGACAGCTCGAGTTAATGCAGTTGCTTTCTATGCTGCAATAGCTTATTAAAAATAGAAGTCAGCCTCTCTTTATTCAGGAAACAACCGGATAGATCCTCTACTTATAGGTAATGTTCAAGCTGTCTTCTAAAATTTTTGTAAAACTTTTTATATTTCCCTTATCACAGGAATTCCTTATAATTCCCAGCATCAAAAAAAAAAAAATTGTTAAATGTACAAAACGTCAAAAGGAAAAAAAAGTTAGATCAAGTTAAAAATGGAACAGTCTGAAAAACCATATATGTTTATAGATGTATGTAGGTATATAAAAATATTAGTTATTTTCTAGCATCTTGTATATATGTTACTTTCTAAGACTACCCTAAAGGACTTAGCATGGAGTACAATTTTAAAATTAAGTCCTGAACAGGATCAGGAGGATAGAGCAAAGGTACTGTGGTAAATTTTGAGCTTTGCTCCATTAGATAAAAGAAAGGAACAAAAAATAGTTTCTTTCGGTTGCAAATCGTTGGTTCCAAGCAGGGCACGGCTGGGGTAGGAGAACAAACTGAGATCAGGCCTCCTAGGCTGACCCAGCTGGGAATTCTTAGCTGCAGATTGCTTACCTGCATGACAAGTTCAGCTGCAGAGATCCGTGTTCCTGGTGCGAGGTAAGGAGACGGTTAAGCTGCTGCTAGCAGCTTGCCCAGCCCAGCTATGGAGTACAATCAACCAAAGACAGAGCCCCAACGTTAAACAGTCTGTAGGTTTTGTTTGGTGTAATCAATGCTATTCATACAGAGAAATCAAAGTACTCATTCTGTCTACCCAAACCATTGTTTAAACTACACCAGATTATTACACTGATCAATTGGTCATTCTTTTCTTCATAAAAATTCTAAAGTTATTAAAAACAAATGGTTGGTTAAAAAATAAAATTTAATTAAAGGAAAAACATTTTAAAAGCTTTTCAAATGCAAGTGTGGAAGGCCTCCAGGTAGTGCAGCTACAAAGTTTGAAGGGCTATTATCCCGGGAATAAAAGCTAACAAAATTCAGGAACTAAAGTGGTTCTCTGGATTCATTACAATTGACATTGAGCAAAAGCTTCTACAGCTTCCCCTTAAGTTGATTAAATTATATTTATTATTATTTTCATTTATGTGTTTGGTACAGAGTCTTACTAGCAGCTCAGACTCATGGTGATCCTCCTGTTTTCAGCCTCCCCTGCACTGGGATTATAGGCATGTGTCACCAGGCCTGGACTCTTGCTGGCTCAGCTTGCCCCAGGGGCAGGGCTGGCATAGCAAGAGGGGCCCAGATTGAAATTAAATCATATTTCAAAAGATTACTTGAAATTAATTTAATTCCTAGTAAGTTTGATTGCTTGTTCCATAGTCCTAAATTAAAAATGGCATTAAGAAGGGCTTTTATATTTTACAAACAAATACTAAGATTTAGAACAGTGTCTAAAAGCCATGGGGTTTAAATAGTCACTTGATTTTGACATCCTATTTATGATAAGATGCCTAATGGTGACCTCCAAATGAGTACAAGCTATGATAACTTCTTCATATTTGGGTTAACATACACAACAAAGATATAATGTGCACTTAGTCTGTTGAGTTATCTTGCAGGCCCCTCTTTTGTATTTTTTTTATCATTTATTCATCATACAACTTGGGATATAGACTTAAAAACATACTACTCCTAAGTTACTAGCTGTTCTGAGTGATATCAAAATAAGTTTATACACAGTTTACCAAAAAGTTTACGATAATTAAGCAAAAATTCCTTAGAGTTGGGAGAAATTATTAGAGAGGAGTCCAATTGATGAACGAGAAGTATGGCAAAACCTTTTATTCATTAATGAGGAGCTCCAAATAATGTAAATAGTCTCTTAGGAGATACTGTCAATAAATTAGTCACTGGTTTAAAGATAATTTTTCAGAAAAATTTGCAGTAAGGTTTTCTCTTAAAAAATGGTTTTGGTACAAAACTAAATTGAGAAACAAAGGTTTTCATATGTGTATCATAATTCATTATTGCTAATCTCAGACTATATTAAGTGTCTTATGATTCCAGGTGTACAGGCCTTTCAAAATGTAAAACAAAGATTGCTTATTGTGGTGAGATGTTTTTCTCAGATTCAAACTTTGCCTTTGACAAAACACAATATATATCCAATTTAAGGATGGCTAATTAGATTAAAATGTTTATATATTAAATTGAGATAATTGGTTAAAAAGATAATGGCAGAACAGGACAAGACAAAAATATTTTAGTGTATCACAAAAGATCATCAGGATTGTCTTACTAAGATATTGTATATGGATTTGATCTCTAAATTTCTGCGTAAAAATGTATAACTTTTATCTGTTAATATTCTACAGGGACTTAAATATTAAAATATCCATTGACAATTACAAAATAAGCTAATAAAAGCTCAAAAATGTTCATTGAACGGAAATGGAAAAATGCTATGGGAATGCGCATGGATGCACCTGGGCTGATTGTTCAAAAAATTCTACTTACATTGAAATTTTCAAATCAGCTGCCAGATGGATCTATTGCTTCAGACTGTCATTGGACAAAAGAAATACCAGGTGCCGACTTGACAAGGCCTAGAAAATGCTCACCCTTAAATATTTCAATG
Source organism: Ctenomys sociabilis (assembly GCA_004027165.1). NCBI lineage: Eukaryota > Metazoa > Chordata > Mammalia > Rodentia > Ctenomyidae > Ctenomys > Ctenomys sociabilis. The sequence goes on from PVKA01005477.1 coordinate 75,712, forward strand.
GAAATGGAACGGCAGTGATGAGATTTATCCTAGCACTAACATTGCCAGTGTGACAATAATGTGGCATGGGGGAGGAGCATTCCCTAGTGTCCCTCATTTTCCTGGTGTCCAACTCAACATCATCTTTGGAAGCTGGCTACCTCAATGGGACATATGTCAGCATGGAGGTGTTATAGATGGAGAAATCTGCGCTCCTACAATTTACATCTAAAATTGCAGGAAGCACCTCATATTTTGCACAGGCATGTGTTCATCTACCTCGCCTATTGCTTATAGGGTCCATTCACTGGAATCCCTCTAACTATGCATAATACATAAATATAAATATAAATATATAGTCTTCTATTGGCCTTAACTTTTCTAGTGATGACATTTATATTAAGGCAAGGACCAGAATTTGGCTTCCTGTGAAAGTACAATGCCCTTGGCAAGACTGTCCTTCCACTATGCTGTTCCAACAATTGCTGGAGGAGCTAAGAGAGAAAATAAAAAGAACGAAGGAATTCTTGATAACCATAGTTTTTGAAATAATAGCAGTCACAGCCATGGCTGCTACAGCTGGAATAACATGAAGCCCAGGTGTACAAACTGTTCACTTTGTTCATCAGTGGTACAAGGACACTTACAACAATTGTGGATAGTAATATGGTAATATTATCTGTGATATTTTTCTCTTCAGCAAAATATTAGTAATACTTGGCATCAGTCAGAATTGTCTGATACTAATCTGTTAAAAGGCATCTCTAATGGCATAAAAAACATTAATCCTTTTCATGCTGTTTCATGGGTTAGTATGGTAATGATCTATCTAGGTTGTCTCTGCTCTATTTGTACACCTTGCCTACCCTGGTGACCTCCACTAGGATGAGCTCAACAACAACCCATGAATCAAAAATCTATAGTTCTTGATCTGATGTTCTTGATCTGATGCTTCACAAAAATTCAGCACAAAACAGAAATGGGGAAGTGCAGTGATATGAATAGGAAGCTTACTATCCCCAGGGAGCAAGGAACAAAGAAGACAGCCTAAGGAAACTGGCCCCTTGTAATTCCCTTGACCTGGAGGTCAACTATCTGATTCCTAGAGGTGGCACCCTGTCGGCTCTTTGTTCCCTTACCTGGGAAGTTACCAACCAGTGGTCTATAAACTTGTTTCACTACACAGATCAGACTCGTAGTGATCCTCCTGCTTCCAGCCTCCAAAGCCCAGGCTCAGTCGCCATCTCAGTTTGCCCTGTGGATGGGGACGATGTGTAAACTTAAAAGATTTTGGTGATCACTGGTAGGGGATGTGAGTAACAGCCTGTTTACACCAACTTAGTTATACATACTCCCTAGTCTGTTTATAGCCCACAATAAATTTGAGATATTTCCATGGTGGGGCTGACTTAGCAGGAGACTAAGCTCAGTGAAACCTCTGAAGCCATATTAATGTAGTCTTCCCATCATTTCTTCTAGCTGTGATGCACACAACACTTATGACAGAAAAATTATAAAAAGAAGTCTGTGCTACAATAAATTGAAGACATTTGTCTTTCCTGATGCAGAGAAAAATAGTAGTGTTAAAGACAACAAAATGAATAATGAAACATTTCCTATAGGAACAAACATTAAATAGGCCTTCTTGTTAAAATACTCAAGTAAATAATAGAAAAAGAAGACAAATTCACTTTGCAGGCAAAGAAAAATATGTATGTAAAACCACATAAAAAGCATAGTGAACATTCTGAACTCATAATCGCATTTGGCATATAGCAATATTTTAATTTTAATACTGATTTTGGTATCACATAAAGAATTTTCTACTTTACTTCATTCTCAATGTATGAGCAGAAACTTAAAATGAATATTATAGTGAAAATACCCTCTTTATGGAAATTGTGTCATAGTGATGCATACATTGATTATTAAGTGTTATGCTAAAAAGGAATGGAGATATTTCCATTTGGAAACATTAATTTCAAAATCTAATTTGTATAATCAAGGACTGAAAGGACTCTCAGCTAGGGAAAGACTAAGTAATTCCTGCTTTTTTTCATGTCATGGGAAGATTGTTAAAATAAAGAATGGATAAAAGCATGACTGGTTAAACACTTGAGAGTTAGAGAAAGAGCAATTTGCTTATCTGGGTGGTTCCCTAGAAAATGAGCAAATTCTAGGGTCTAAGAAGTCTCAGATTGGCACATGAAATCTGAAGATAAAAATCTTAAAGGACGCTTGTCCTTTCACAGCTACAGATTCATTTTGCTGAAAAGAACTTGTCTTGGGGCACTGATGAAATTTTTACAAACTTGCAGGCTAAAGACCAGAAGCCAGCCTTTTTCTCTGGCTTTCTGTGGCTGGTCGGGCTGAGCAACTCTTGCCATGACTATCTTATTATTATTTTCTGTATTGTAGCAAAGGGTCTACAGGATGTTCAGGGTCTCACTATTAGATCAGACTCTTAGTGATCCTCCTGTTTACAGCCTCCCAACAGCTGGGATTATAGGTGAGCCCCACCATGCTCAGTTTCAGTTGCCATCTCAGTGTGCCCCAGGGGGTGAGGCTGGCACTGTAGGCCTGGGAAATGAACCAGTGGCCCCTGCGCCTGCTTGCAGGGGCTTTAATCCACTGAGCTATTTGGCTGGCCCTTACCATGACTATCTTAAGCTGAGAATTTACCCCATTGGCAAATATCTAATTGTTTTCTTTCATTTCCTTCTAGTTGTGCATGAACATGTCATTAAAAAGAAAAAGATACATGTTTTGCCATCTAGTTTAAGGCCTTTAGAATGAGTGGAACAAAACTGAAAGTTTAAAGAAATATTAAAATTATAATTCTAAAATAAATGAATCAGTCCTAAAATAAATAAGTCAATACTTCGCATGAGTCAAATGAAGGTCTTGTAAAAGTCTGTTGTTGTGATGAATTGAGGAGACTATATAACCTTCTTTTCATTAGATAGAAAAAAGTGATAAGACCAATAAATGAATAATGTAACATATTTTGTTGTCTTTGATACCATTGCTACTAAAATTTAAGGAATTCATGTAAAATCTAAATTTTCTGAAACAATTTTTTCGTTAAAATAATCCTCACTGAAATCTGAGATAATTTTGTAAATGTTGCTTTGCCAATGGTTAAAAGAAAATAAAATCTCTTTTATTACAATGCAGGTACAGCCAGTCATCCAGTATTTTGACATAACTTCTATACTGAAAGTAATGGATTAATGTTCAGTTTTGTTTTTGAAATATAAATCTAAAGTGTAATTTTGCACCATTGTTGTTCTTTTTAGGTTGAAGAGAAAAGAAATACTAAAATAAAACCAAAAGACTTCAAATTTACCCTACATAGTATTTACATACAGATTATAAATATATTTATTTTAAATTTAATTATTTCCAGTCATAAACACAATTTTTCATTTTCAACAAAAATGCATGTGATAAAATCTAAGAATTTCAAATGAATAAAGTCACAATTTGAGAAAGTATTGACATGTTAGTGTGATATGTTTTGATATCTTGGGTAACTTACAATAAATATCTTACTTCGGTTACTGATTTCTATGGAAGCTTCATTAAATTCAGATGCTTTCATTCCTAAATTACACAGTCTCTATGCATTTTAGCCAAACAAATTCCGAGGTGTCTAGGGTAATTAGACACAGTTGGAGAAACACCTGCTCCTCTACACCTGGTGGCGGTAAAACGGAAGTGCAGATTGGAGTTAATCAGCCTCTTGAAGAATAAAACTAAGCACGATTGACACACAAAGACATTAAGTTGGGAAAAAGCTAGTTTTTCCTCAATAGTCCCTGAAAACACACAGGGAAATAAATGTAATCGACACCTACCACTTCCTGAGGTCAATCTATTCCTTCTCCATTTTGGCAGGGCAAGCAAGTTGTCTCAGTCTAATGTAGAAAATACGCATCTTTTTGAAGAGAAGAAGCTGCGTGTAGATGTATGAGCTTGTAAAAGACAGGGAACAAATGCAAAAATCAACATCAAAATTCCCATAGCCTAACTCCACAAGAATCTCTAGGAAAAAAAAATAAACCAATTTCATTCCAATTGAATTATATGAAATCTCTGAGTAATGTGTTGCAGGCTGCATTGCAATTACCTTGGTGTTTGGCAATTACAGCCCGTGCATGATAGCTATGAGGAGGCTAATTGTTTCAAGTACTTAGCATGCAAATTTGAAATAAGTGGAGCAGAGTGTGCAGTAGCAAATGGGGAGTATTAGCCTCATGTTCTTTGAAAAATGACCACAGATGATAATTATATTTATAGATCATAGGCCATGCCTCCATAATATTTTGTAGTATCATTTTACCTCTTTTGAGTATGCCTTTGTCCCATTTTCTGTTGTCATAAACAGTTATAGTTTGTAAATCAGTTGCACTAACTCTTGCTTTCCTAATCTAAATGCTGTCTCACTTTTAGCCCTTTCTCACTCAGAAAATTTTCCAAAAAGTACATTAATGACTTGTGTTGCCACATCTTTAATCTACTCATCCCCTTTTGGAATTGCTTACTCACTTAGCTTATGTGACAATTACTATTTTTCTATCCATTTAATTCTATTTTAACATTTTGTTTCTCTTGTAACACTAATTTTTATCCTCCTCGCCAGATTTTAATGACTATTAACTACCATGCTTGCTGATCTTAAGTACTGTTTGTCCCCAAATATTCTTAAAGGTTAGAATCCTTAAATTTTCTGCATGAAGTACTGGAGATATGCATACATTTTTGTGCAAAACACATGTATGTTTGACATTTGTGCTTTAGCCTTCATTGCATTTTTTTCAGAAATGCTGTAATCATCACAAATAATATTCAAAGATTTTGAAGGTATCTTAGATTTTTCTTTTATCTTGTTTCTGACCAATCAGAAGTTTTCATGTCCTGTCCTCTATTTATTCTAAAGACATTCAAACATCTCTGTTACTATTGTTGTTATGTGCATGTTTGTGTCTTATCAAAATTCATAGGCTGACATTCTGACCCCAGAGTTCTGAAGTTAAGAGGCAAGGCTTGTGGGAGGCGATCAGTTACAGTGACAGAGCCTTCATAATTGGAATTCACTTCTTACAAAAGAGACACCGAAGACGCAGGGGTGTTGGCCAACCATGTGCAGGAAAGTGTCATTTATCAACCAGCAATTAGGTCCTTATTAGACACTGAATATGGCAGAACCTCAGTTTCGACCCAGAAGAATCTAATAGTGTGAGAAATATATTTCCAAGTTGTATAAGACATTCTAGGTATGGTATTTTGGCATACAACTATGAAAGAATCTGGTCTCTATTGGAGCTACTTTATTCTTCTTGACTAATTTTTGAATAATTAATTGATTAACCCACACATACTTCCTAATTGCCTTCAAATTATATTTCACAACAGTGCCAGATTGAGCCCAGTCAAATGAAAAATTTAACCCAATATTTTCTTTCTTCTTTTTTTATGTGTTTGGTACAGCGTCTTACTACTCAGTTCAGACTCGTAGTGATCCTCCTGTTTTCAGTCTCCACAAAGCTGGGATTATAGGTGTGTACCACCATGACCCAGCTGAGTGAATATTTTCAGCTGAGGGGCCTCTCATGCCTCTACCCTAAGCTATCAAGTGAGAAACTCTCAGATTGGAGAGCAATAATCTGCTTTATGAGCTCTCTGTGTGCATTCAACTCTAAGGAGCATGTTTCTTCAAGCCTAGAAGGAGGACTGAAGTGTTATGATTTGTACATACATCACGCTTCCAAAAGCATCATTTGTTTGTCCTTTTGGACTAGTCCTGACACACTTGCCCAAGTAACTTGTTAAGCCATGTGTCTCTGTTTATGAGTCATACACCGTCACTTACAGCTAAGTATTTGTTTAGTTACTTGTCTTTACTTCCCCAAATATTTGACTCCTATGATTTCTTCCTTCTCTAAAATTTCATTCCCTGTTTCTCTGATCTCTAACCTGCATACTTTCTAGGCAGAATAGTGTTCTATTTATTTATTATCAATAAAGGTCAAGCATCCTGCATGCTGATATTAATATCTAATAATAGTTATCCTACAGTCCTAAGAAAAAATAGCAACATGCATCCTGACAATTAATGCTCTTAGCTAGGAAAAAAGTACAGACCTCAATTGATTAACTTAATTTGTTCTGACTTTGGAAACAATGCACACCTTTGTGATTATGTGGGGAAGATTGCTGTGTTCCGTTTGTCACTCACTGCAGAGTTTGCAAGGAAAATAAAACCTTAGCAAATGATAACGATTTGGTACATAAACAAAGCATTAGTGAAGCAAGATATCACTGTGTATTGTGCTAAGTGTATTGCTTGCTCTGCTGTCTTAAGAAATTCCTTATTATTATTTTAGAGTCCCTCAGAAAAAAATGAGGCCGGGTGTGGTGGCACATGTCTGTAATCCCAGCACTCGGGAGGCTGAGGCAGGAGGATTGTTGTGAGTTCGAGACCAGCCTGAGCTACAAGGTGAGTTTAAGGCTAGCCTGAACTGCATAGTGAGACCCTGTCTCAAAAAAGACAAAAAAAAAAAAAAAAAAATGAGACATTTAAAAGTCATGAGCATGATTGAACTTTTCAGCCTCCATGGTTGCATAAGGCAATACTTTATAGTAAATAAATATGTCTGCTGTTAGTGTATTTCTCTGTAGCACTGAAATACAATCAAATAATCAAATAATGCATACTAAAAATAAATATAAGGATAGAGAGAAGATGAGATTTAATAAAGCAGTGTTTTCATGACTGCAACTGGCACTTTGATTGGTCAAATCATTTCTTAAGTTTCTGAAGTACTGATAAAGGAAATAATGGTAACACGGTAGAACCCAGAATAGATAGTCTATCTGAAAGATTTCCTGTCATTGAGATACAATACTCAATAATCATAGCTTAAAGAAAAAGATATTTAATTTGTTTTTCAAGTTCAGGGGTTTCAGTTCATGGCCACTGACTCAAAAAGAGAAAATTCAAGAAGAATGGTGTGGAAGAGCAAGGGTGTTCAGCCCACGGCGGGCAGGAAGCAGAGCAGAGGAATCACACCGGGAAGAAAAGGGCAAGGACTAGATGCAGTGCCCAGTGCCCAGGCCATGCCCCCGGGATCTGCCCAAGGGCACCCAAAGTGTGCTTTCCTAACCACCGCAATGGCTTACCAAGCCAATGAAGTCGGATTCAAATCAAGCTTCTTTAAACCATAAAGAAACACTGTATTTTACCGAGGCAATGCAAAATCGCTCTCTCTCTCTCCCTCTCTGTGTCTCCAATATGTCAAATATGAGGTGTTAGGGTGTGAGTCTAGGTTTCCCTCCAAAGTCTCATGCAGTCCTGGGGTGGCTTCTGGAGTTTGTGGTCGGCCATCACGGGTGTAGATGCTGTGCCCACCCTGGAACAGGCAATTTGCATTACAATGTGAGGAGGGGAGAGAGGCTAGCTAGCTGCCTGAGCTGCTGCCACTCTCTTTGCTTTCTGCTCTTTGCCCCTGCTATGAACGGTTGCCTTCTGCCGTGTGCCTCTCTGGCCTTGGGATCAGCTGACTATGGACTGAGACCTCCAGGGACTGTGAGCTAAATAAACGGTTCTTTGCTTCACTTTGGGTGTTGAGTATTTGTCCCAACAATAGGAGAAGAGTAACTAAGACACTGGGGAAAATTTTCTAATCAAAAAATTAAAACACAGGTTCTAAATCTGGCCATGGTTACTAGTTCTGCTTTGAGCCTACTGAGTAGCATAGATTTTGTAACTGAAAATATTAATAAAATTCCTATGTTGACAAAAATGTCATTATTTCTAATGCATGATGTGTTTTAGCATCAGTTTCCTTCTTATATGGGACTACTTTGAGGACTAGATGTAGGGCAATAAAACATGGAAATAAAGAGAAAAACAATTTTTCTCAATTATTTATAACAGAAAGCAATTAAAAACTTTTAAATTGATATGCATAAGATTCACAGAGTAAAACTGATTGTCTAAAGAAGCAGCACTAATCAACATGAAAGAAAAATTCTTCCATTCAAGATTTCAAGTTCAATTACCTGAAAATAAAATTAGTTTTTTAATGGACTGTAGCAACAACTTTGAGGGGGAAAGCATATTTTTTAAATGCTTCTTCCATTGGGTTTTAAAAGTTGACAAGTACTATCAGAGACCAAACAGCTTGAAATGCTAATAGAAAAAGAGAATACAATCATCGTCAATGCAATTTATTTTTTATTACAGGCTTCATAGGAAAAGTTAATTCAAAAAATTAAGCTTGCAACAATTAAGCAAGAATAATGGAAGGTGGCAGATTGGACCCCTGTTAAAGTTGAAGTGTGAAGATAAACTTGGGCACCAGGAAAGCAATCAGCTGCAAAGTTTGATCATGGTACAGAGACAGGAAGAGCTGCAGCACGCCATTCACGATTATGTGTGCAGGCATGTGCAGTCGGGGCTTCTTCTCACAAGTGTTTGTGAACACTGTTAAATACTGCAGTCATTTTAGATTGAGCGTTTCTTCTACAAAGAAACAAACATCCACTAAAATCTATTTCCTTTGTGATGAAAACACTGAGGTTGCACATGTGTGGATTGGCTGTCTCAGTGTGCCCAGGGGCAGGGCCAGCCTCGGTATTGAACTCCAGTCCCTGCGCTTATCTAAGCAGGCACTTGGTCTACTCAGTTACCTCGTGGCCAGAGAAAGGAATTTTAGAATTGTACAAGTACCCTGAGCATACTGACTTAGGAGAAGCATGGACACCTCCCTCAAATGAGAAAATGTGTGTGATGGAAAATAGTGACAATAAAAGTGAGGTGATTCCTTCTGTCACCTCATCTCAATGCTTCCCTAAATGCAGCTCTTCACCTCAAAAACAAACAGCTAGTGAAGATAAAGTCACATTGCAGTAAGGGTCCAGTGGGCCCTTATAAGAAGAGAAGGGAGAAAAGACACACTGGAGGAAGACCCCTGAGGATACAGATGCACTGGAAGAATGCCACATGACAATACAGACAGATGGTGGGGTGGTGTTTCTATAAGGCAGGGGTTGACAACCACCCCGAAAGAGCCCTCTCCCAAGAGATGGGAAGGGAAGCGTAATCCAGACAACATCAGTTCCGCCTGTGTTCCTGTGGCTTTTGCTCATGATCTGAGGTCTGAATTCTCTCCCTTATTTTCTTTTCCCAATGACATTTTCCATGGACATATTCCCCTTTGTCTTCTGTATCACACACCAAATTCCAGGATCAACAAAAGGTAGTAGTATTATTCTATATAACTTTTATATGTATTGTCAAATGTGTCTAAATGCTTTAATATGGATACTAAGTTTCAAGTATATTCATATTAAACAATAATTAGTTCTAATTTTGGTTAAGATATTAAAGCTGGGAGAAAATGTGCAAGTCCTTTATCGCATAGAAATAAGGAAGAAGAAAAATCTATATATCATTTCTGAAAGATCCTACTTTGTGTTGGTTAAGGCTGGTGATGGAATCCCAAGGTACCTCATTGAATTCTAAAGAGCTACAATCCTCAGCTATGGCAGTATGGAGTTGACAAGGTGCACTGAAGCAGCAGAACTCCAGTGGGTGGCTACAGGACTAGCCGAAAGGAGAGAGATAGTGGGATGAGAAGAAACAGGCAGACCTGCCTAGGCTAAGAAGAGAGATCAAAGGTTAGGTGAGTGAAAGCTACAGGAAGATGTCTTAGAGCTTGGCAATTCGCATCCCATGTCCCAGAGGTCTTTTGATAAAGAACAAGACAGAAAGACTCATAACTGGCCAACACGCACACTCTCTGTTTTGTGTAGTTAATAATCAGGATCCTCTCTGGGTTTTAACACAAACTAAAATAAGAATATTGACATCACAGTTCACAAGCACCTAGCAATGAAATCACAGGAGAGACTGGGTTTCCCAGCTCCTCCAGTTCAGCCTACGCTTATATGTTCGAAAGATGCTGGATAATCAGCAGCTGACATAAGATGAAAGGCTCTTAGTCTCTGAAAAGTTCCAACGAAGGATTTCTCATTCTGATCCTGTAATACTTGATTTCTGAGTATACACAAAAGCTGTGAAAATGATGGGGAGAATTAAAAACAGCAGGGCCAGGGAAAACAATGCTTAGAATGGTAACACTGATGCCTGAAGCAAAGACTGGAATTTACAGATTGCAATTTCTGAGCATTTTTATAAATACACTAAATAATTCGCTTAAAAAAAAACTTAATATACTATGCAATTTAAAAGATACTTTCCAAAAGGAACCAAGTAGAATAGAGAACTGTGAAAACAATGACTTAGATATAAATATCTTTGGTAGGAGACTAACAGAGAAGAGAGATTGGATACTGGCAAAGGGAGGATCACTAAGTTTATTCTTATTAATTTTTTAATGTATTTTAGTACAGAGTCTATAGGGTCTCAGTACATAGATCAGACTAGTAGTGATTTTCCTGTTTTCAGCCTCTCAAATTCTGGGATTACAGGCTCACCTCCACACCCAGTCTCAATCACCCTTTGAGCATGCCCCAGGGGCAGGCCCAGCAGGGCATGCTGGGAATGGAACCCTAGCTACTGTACTCTGGTGTTTTAGTTCTCTGAGCTATCTGGGCAGCCCAGAATAATTAAATTTAAAAGGAGTAAAGACTTACCCAAATATAGAGCATAACCAAATGGAAAAAAATAATAAAAAATAAGCAGAATGCCATTAGCTTGTGGACAGTATCAGCTAATCCAAAGTTTCACTAGTGTTTTCAGAAGTGGATGCAAAATAGATGGAGCTAAAATGCCTTTGGAAAAACAATCAGCATAGTATAGCCAAGGATTATTAAAAGTTCATTCAACCAAGCAAGAAAGTCCATTAATTTCCAAGCAGGATGACTAAAGATTCAGCCATCCAAACAGCTAATAATACTCTGCTCTTTTCAAATTGCAAAGATTCAAAGAAAATTATGGTTAACTTAAAAGTAGCTAGAGGCCCATGGCATATCAGATCTAACAAGAATAAGGGAGAATAATAATATTGACAATAAATTGATGCTACAAGTCAATTAAACATGCTAGAAAAAAATTAAAATGCATCCATCAAATTCCAGTATTGTCTAGTCAACAGAATATTGCTCAAAAATCAAATGTACATGAATACATTTTCAGAGCAAAATGTTGAGCAGAAAACTATTACAACACATTTTGTATCAAGTAAAATTGGTAATAATGAAAACTGAGTTCAACAGAAAGAATGGTAGCAGGCAAAAAATATAAGATTTGTGCAAACATAAAATGATTTTTTATTTTTAAAATATTTATTTATTTATTTATTTATTTAGCATTACCTGGGGTTGAACTCAGGACCCTGTGCTGGCCAGGCAAGCAGTTATTCTACTGAGCTATCTCCCTGGCCCCATTTTTTATTTTCATAATTACTTAGAAAGACAAATGGTAGCTTCAAATACAATAACTGCAATTCCATGATGTTTACATCACAGGTAAATATGAAAATATAATACCACAGGCTATGTTGAAACACAGTTTGAGTTCTTACAAATTAGGTGAGGTGTTACATACAAGTTCAGGGTGGCCTGATTAGCAGGGGAGATGTTGTCATTTGATTAGCAAGCATTAAAAAAAAGACATATTAGCAGTCTGCATCTCTTTAGAAATGAGTTTGAGAAAGCAGACTAGGTCATACACTGTTAACTGTTGCAGTTATAAGACAAAGGATTATTAGAACGGACAGTAGCTTCACTGATTATTTTAATGTCCTTACTTTTTTAAATCCTGGTATTAAGAAGATCCATTTTTTAAGGCATTTGGATAAGCTAGATTTCCAATTTGATCAGTTGGAGAGCTGCCAGGAGAGAGGTTGGGAGTGTCTTGGTACGTGAAGGGCAAGAGAAAGCCTGAATTTACATCGCATAATTCTGACACACGTTATTATCTCACATTTACATTCTCACAAGGTGTCCTAGCAGGTGCACGAGTGCTGAACTGTGCTAAGTCATGGTTCATTAACTGTCTTCCACCGTGCACCTGTGCCGGACCTACAGCGTCACATACTCACGTGTCTGAGGCAGCCCCTGGGCTCTGAAGCAGCCACAGTGCCTTCCCCAGTGGCCTTGCAAACCATATTCCTACCTTGAAGCCAGCTGGCTGAGTGCCCTGAAACCATGAGATTATAATAAACGCCTCCTTCCTTCCTTCAGTTGTGTGTGTCAGGTGTTCGGGTATCATAATTAAAGCTGACTTATTCAGGGTTAACTTGGGCTTCTTACTGTGATAGTAATGGGTAGAATAGTCAAGTAAATGCTGCAAAACAAACAAAAAAAAAAAAGGACGAATACCAGTCACCAAATTTTTAAACAAATTTAGATTTCCTCACTGTTGAAAGTAAAAATAAAAAATAATGACACAAAGAAAGATTCCTTCTTTTTATATGAAGAAGAAGACTTAAATAAAGATAGGATTATAAAACTTATTCTTTTTTATAGACATTTATTTTAGAACCCTGGAGAACTTGGAGGAGGAGCTAGGAAAATAAATAGTAGATTTTATAAGAATTAGTCCATGTTCAAAACAGTACACTAATCAGACTCACTGAAATCTTCTTTGCATATTTTTTTCATTTTTGCTCCCTCATTGCTTGATTGTCCTCAAGATGTGTTAAAACTAATATTCTGAATGCTTCACCTAATGTCTGTTTTCAGGTTTTGAATTTTGTTTGCTTGTTTGTTTTTTGTTTGTAGAGCAAGGGGTCCAGGGTGGGACCTTGCACTTATGCTGCTGAGCTATCTCCCTGGCCCAGGGTTTGAATAATTTCATAAATGGCAACATCCAAGAGGATACCTGTTGGTCATCGCTGTCCATATATCATAAAAATCTGGGCCCCTCCATTACCTTTATAGGTTTTGAGAATTGAAATGTGAAGGGAGACAGCTGAGAAAGGGTAAGCTTAAACAAATATTCTATATTTTTTCATTATTTAGAGAATATTTTATTAGTTTCTATAATCAGATGCATTCCTGGTTCTGGTAAAACAATAAAAATTAAAAAAAAATGCAAGTAGATAAGATCTTATATATTTAATACAACACAGTATCCCTGTACAAATGAGCAAAAGAAAAAAGTTTAATGTTTCTAGACTGATATGGAAAATAGGTATTCTAAGTGCACCATGGTCTTGGGTCTATGTTTTTAAAGTACCAATAAGAAAAGACCAAGACACGGGGGGAGCATATTAACAAAGCAAATGAAGGAAAAACATTCACACAGACTGAAATAGAAGTAAAAAGTAGAAACATTTTCCTTAAGTATACTTCATAGCTTGTTAATGTATGACTCATTAAAATGCCATATTAGTTTCATGACCAATACCCTTAAAGTAGCAGAATATTCAATTTACTTTCAAAATAAACTGTGAGATGTCCACAGTTCCACTCAGATGGTCTGTAAATCCTCTAAAGATTTATCTTTTGAGCTGCTGAGATAATATATGTACTTCATGAATCACTAATTGCTTCATTTTTTAAATAGATAATTTCTGAGAGATTTGCAAGAAATTTTCTGGATAACCAAATGCACTATAAAGTGAGTAAGGAAGTAAACTAGATTACTCAGATACCAGAGAAGGAAGCTGTGCTGATAAAAAGAGACTTTTGGAGCAGATGCAAAAGAAGATTGATGAGGCTGCATCCCCAGTGGGCACTGAGCAGAGCCGCCCGCCCCCTTCCGAAACAGGGAATCTGAGCATAAAGCCTGCGTCTTCATACAGATTGACACCCATGTGCGCAGGGCAGGAGGCACGTGGCAGAAGGAAGTTATGACTGCATTGCATAAATCTGAACTAGGAAACTCAGCGCTTTACTGAAAGATACTTGGATATTTTCAATGATATTTATTTGTGTGCGTGTATGTGTGTGTGTGTGTGTGTGTGTGTGTGTGTGTGTGTGTGGGCGAGCGCGCGTGCGCCCACATGCACATGCACACAAACGGGATTCGTATCTTAAGAAATTTCTCTTAAGAAATTATGATGAAGGGCCAGAGAAATAGCTGAGCAGATTGAAGTGTCTGCTTAGGCAGATGCAGTGGTCAGGAGTTTGATCCTGGGCCTGCTGTGCTGGCCTTGTCCCCAGGTTGAGTCCTATCTATGCAGTGAGACACTGTTGATCCTGCACTAAATATAAAAGAAAGAAAGTAAGAAAGAAGAAAGAAAGAAAAAGAAAGAAAGAAAGGAAGGAAGGAAGGAAGGAAGGAAGGAAGGAAGGAAGGAAGAAAGAAAGAAAGAAAGAAAGAAAGAAAGAAAGAAAGAAAGAAAGAAAGAAAGAAAGAAAGAAAGAAAGAAAGAAAGAAAAGAAAGGAAAGA